>SSNR01000114.1:1141016-1300915 GCA_006937965.1 Callopanchax toddi
TCCCACCTCCCTCCTCTCTTTCTCCACCCTTTGTACCCTCATTTCAGCTTTTTCTGGATAAGATCTCTCCTATTTTTACTGAAGCATAAATTTGATGCTGCAGTGTTCTCAGGGGTACTGGCTGACCCCATGGGGGAATGACTGAAAGACATTTGTCTGAAAGAGACATAAAATCAAATAAAGTCCTGGACGAGCAGACAAACGAAAAGCAGAATAAGAATACGCAAGGGGGATGAAACAGTCACTCCTATCTATGTACAAATATACAATAAATATTGAGCTGTACCTTTTTTCTTTATTTTTAATGAGCCAGACTGTCTTGTAACATTGAGGGAGGATAACGACGGACACTTTGCAGGTGCTGTGATTAGCAAATGAGGACCAGGTGTGAAGAAAAACAGAAGGCGAGACAATCTGAGGCGCTCTCACTGTAATAATCCTGTTCTGGGTTGTAGGTGTGTGTGTGTGTGTGTGTGTGTGTGTGTGTGTGTGTGTGTGTGTGTGTGTGTGTGTGTAGGTGGGTGGGGGCTACCTTCCAACATGTGACCAGTCTATTACTGGGGAAATTTACTGGTCAATTTAAAGCTGCAGTGCACAGTGTTTCCTCAACCACAATAGAAGTGATTTTTTCCAATCAAAACAGACCAACAACCACCCCCTCCCCCTTTACCTTGAAGTTCCCTCCAAAGCCACGCCTCCATAACCTGTGAACATACCTCTTCTCTCGGCTGGAGGAAGGGGGCTGTTGACCCGCTGCAGTGCTCTAAATCACAATGTCTGCCTCTGGTTGTTTTGCCCGAATTAGAAAGTTCTGAAGCTGCTGCTGCTCCTCATCTGCTGTTTTAAACACATGGGACTCTCTGATCAGAAGCTTTATGATGAATTTAGAGCACACAGAGGAATGTGATGCACATGATGATTGGCAGGTAGACAGTCCAATCCCTGATTTAGTCCCAAAATACAGGATTGGTGAAGGTTTTTAGACAACTGTTTTTGAAAATGATATATATATTTTTACATTTTTGTTGCTCCAGTTTAATGAACTCTGTTATAGCTGTATTGTGTATTCAACATAAATGATGAAAAATGTATAAAAAACGTCCTACCTCAGCGTTGAGCCTCACTGAGCTGCTGCTGTTGGCGAATAGAGAGAGATGCATGATTGTGAGGAAAATATTTAATTTGTATGTTAGACAATTTTGTTTTATAAAAAGGTCCAATCACATGTGAAGACCAGCTAGGGACAGACATTGCAAATTAGCTTAAGCTACAAGTGTTAAAGTGTTTGGTATTTGTTAATGCGTAACACTGGTCTCTATACAAATAAATAAATTGAAATATGATGAAACATTTTGAATAAATTATGATAGTCATACAGATTTTATTGTTGCAATTCCTTTCTAAAATGTCTCAACTGTGTTTGAATGTTTGCACTTATTGTTCTTTGCAATTTGGTCACCAATTTCTTTCAACTAGTCTTTAAATTATCATACTTTCTGGCTCATAATCTATATGACAATGGTTTCATTTGAGTTCCTGCTCAAAATATTTTAGTCACACAAGAGCTTTTCACTGCCATTTACAAGGAAACGAACCCTCACTTGCTTTTGAAATGTTTTGCCACCAACAGTTACAGCCCAGTCAGGATAAACTTCTTAGAACACCCTAAATTATTATTACTGATTTTGTTCTTTGAGAGGAAACCAGAATAACATGAGAAATCCATGCATGCATGAATAAAACACATACATTTCTTATAGAAAGACAGCAGCTGACATTTGAACTGTATAAAAGGACTAAAACCAGATTTAAAAAACTTACAGATTATAACAATATACCCCTTTAAAAAGCACATATAAAATAGTTTCTTTTTTTTCATTCCTAAACTTGTACATTTACAGATCTGTTGAAGTCATCAATAAATGTTTATTATGACATAACCACGCTGACTTCGAGGAATTTGACCACACCCCCTCTGCACATACCCAAATTATGATCGGTTTGTTATTTTTCAATAAAAGTTTTAGTCTACCCATTGTAGCGTGATCAATATACACTCTGACCTCTGACCTACGTGATCATGTAAAATAATAATCCATCTTCTTCCCAATAACTCGGATTATAATGACTCTTTTATTATGTTTTAACCTGAATCAACATTCCTTCAAGGTCACGGTCGTATCGGAAGAAGCCACCGGACTTTAAATAATAATAATAATAATAAAGACTCTTGGTGTCTCTTCCTAAAATGACACCTTAATCTGTTACAGAAATGTCTTAAATGATTAATGCACTTTCTCTTACAGCATTGTGAATGTTTGATCCAGCTTCAGTATTGTTGTTACTTTGCTAAAAGGTTAAATCAGTATTATTACTTATTTCCACCTTGCTAAGGATAAATAAGTAAAACCTTCCACACTCCTCACACGGAGGTGACGTATGACTTTAGAGCCTGAGTCACGTGTCTTGTTTAGAGTCTCCTGATTGGCCCACGTTCACTGACAGCTCTCAGCTGTCTGCTCCGCACGGAAGAATGCAGTTCTTCTCTAGCCTCGGAGAAGATAACACACCCACCGTCAACTCGCTACACGGTGGGGTTATCGATGCCGACTGCAACCGGTAACGGGTCAAGCCCCGTGGCAGTCGAAGAAGCTTCTTACCCCTGAGAGCAGGAAACATCCACCTGCCTCTCTAACTCAACCAGAATGGGTAAGATAGCCAGCTACCAGCTCATTAGCCATGGGTTCCACTGACGCTGTATCCACGGACGTCTCCGCTTGGCCGGCGGGTCCACGACCTGTCAGGCCCCCAGATCGACCGAGGGGGAATCTCCGCTTCCTCGTCGAACTCCAGCAGCCGGACGCGATCCAGGAACAAGGTTCAGTAACTACCCATGACCTGGTAAAGCAGGCTACTTTGATAATGCTAACCCTATACCACTAGGCCGCTCATCAAAGTAACCTCTCCGCCTTATCCCTAATAACCAAACCCTTAAGCTAACTCCTTAGTCTTAATATCAACACGAGACTCAAGTTCTAAACTCAGAAGATCAATTTCATAACATCTACCACTTAGTGAATGCTATCAACTTGCTACCTCAAATGCTAATCTGTTTACAAATGTTCGTCAGCTTTTATAATAAATATTGAATATATTTATTCCTGACTCAGCTTCCATTCGTCAAATAACAGGTACATAACTACTCCCTGCAACTAAACAGAATCTAGAAATAATCCTGCTTTTATCACAAACAGTTGTTCAAACCCAGGTATCCAGAGCATACAGACTCGGTTTTAACTCCTCGGTGGCTGTGATAGATAAAGCAGAAGGTGAGTAATAAAACATAGCTTTTATACACACTACAAGGTTTAACTACATAGTGTACAACACTACACCATCATCCATCTGGTTTCCGGGGAAATATAAACTAAATGCATGTCAGTTTATTTAACTGTAAACAGCCTTTGCAGGTTTGTGTACCAAAATAAAATTACAACAGTTAAGAATAAATAAACAAAGGCTAAATATAACAGTATTAGTTACATCTAGAGAACACTCTTCTGCTTCTAACCTTTACCAATGAACAAAGCTTTGATTTTTTTGCCTGCCTCTATGAGTTGTCATTGTTGGTGTGAATGTGCGCGCTCGTTTGGCCTCTTGTGATAGAAGTCTGGGTGCTGCTGCAGTGAGACAGAGAACAAGCACACAAAGCTGGCCACAGGCAGAGCTATCGATTAGTCTCGTCAAGGTTCAGGGATATAAATGAGTTACAAACCCACCATTAATTACAAATCACTTCTGCCATGAAAGTCAATTACAGCAAAAAGCAGCAAAAAGTCTGCATCAAACAAAGAAAAGTGATGGGGCATGCACATTAGTCATCCGAAGGTGTCTTTGGCTTGGCGTGTCCGCTTGCTTCGCCCTTCGTTTTCTTTTTTGTTGTTGTTTCGTGAACGTCTTGTTCAGTTTGATCAATTAGTTCCTTCGGTGTTCATTAGTAAATAGATGTGTTGACAAATGAATGCAGAAGCATTTTTCCATATTCAATAAGCATGTTCCATTGTCTTATCTCTGAGCACAAAATCGATAGAGCGGGACACATGATGTATTACAGCCCATAATAGTGCATACATTCGGCATGTGTTGGACCATATGCTAATGTGCATATAAACCAGTGGGGCGCAGTGATAGAGACATGAACAGGTGCAAGGTTTACGCTGATTCACAGGCAGGTTCAGACGTTCCCTGTCAGTGCCACGGGAGACGGTCCCCTCTGTCTCAGACAGGCTTTGGTGGAGCAGCGTTTTGCATTAAAATTGCAAGCGACACCCTTTTTCAGCAGCATGCAATGACTCCGCCGCTACACGGCAAAATAAAGTGTTCTTGCATGCAAAACTACATACAGCCGTCTCCGTGTTATTTTTTTTCTTTTTTAAGTGTCACCAACTATTTGTTCTCTGTTCTCACACCATCTTGCCCTCTGTATTTCATTTCTGCTCTGCACCTGTCTCTTGTTTCACCCATGTTTTTTTTTCGTACCAGCGGAAAGAAACCACTGTCTGTGATTAATGTTTGCTGTGTACCTGTATGTAAGCAATCACAATTCATCTGTGAAGTCTACTCTTCCCGGGCCCTGACAGGCATGCCTGGGCACACGGAGCTCTGCGGCGCCTTCCACTCTATAAAGCTGATTTCAAATACAGGCATTTCAGAGGAGATGTACTGCAGTGGCATGAAGTAAGCAGGCTAAACAGATCAACGGCTCCCACTGTCTCTCTCTCTGGCTCGCGCTGTCGGAGCCTCCGCTTGCATTCCCTCTGCTTTATTGTGACAAGACAGCAAGCCATGGCTTGAATACCAACATGATAATTTCTTGACAGTCTCCCTTTATTTGTCTGCTATCGCCCTGATAAGATGATTTTCACTCACTGGGTTTGTTTTGTCTTGGCAGAGATGGCCTGGAAAACTAAGCTCATTCTCTCTCTCCCTCATTTAGTCTTTACATCAGTTGTGTGTCTCCTATCGGTCTCTGCAAACACAATGCTATAAGTATGACAAAGAGTGCAAGAACACAAGATAATTATGCAGAAATGCTGTGCAAAGAAGAAATGTTTTTAGTGAGGAGAATTTTGAGTCTGACTGCTTATTTTTTTTTATCAGAAAAGGTCAAGTCTGATCACCACAGTTTGCTATTAATACTCCTGAGGTGCATTTCTGTTTAAGCATCCAACATGAAATAATTAATCAGCAAATGGACAATCAACTCTGGTCATGTTAGGAGACTCTGGGAAAAAACCAGAGGATGACTCACAGGGAAATAAACTGGGTCAGGAAACGATTTTGAATAAGCTTATATCAAAAAATTACAGCCGCGTTACGCTGCTAAAGTCCCCTATAGTCTCTCCAGTGTGTAGTGAGCTGAGTGCAACACTATAACAGGTTAGTAGTAGCCTGAAAATGGGATAAATTTTGCTCGATAAGCCTGCACAAAAGTCCATTAAATTATTGTGGGTCACAAAACAAAAAGGGCTCCCAGAGAAGTTTGAAAGCCACTTTAGAGGGGCGGATTGAAATCTGGAGCCCACTTGATAACAGTGCCAGACACATTACACGTTAGTCCGCTGAATTGGACTCAGGCTGAATATTTTGGCACACAAACCAGCGCTCAGAACAAAGCCTACTGTACGTGTCCACAGAACAAGCTTTTCCCTCACAGAGCCGGAGCAGGAGTTAATTGTACTCATGATGGTGTCAGGTGGTTAAACTGATCACTGCTAAAAGATCATTCCTTACCTCCACGAGAAGGAAAGGACACACCGGATGAGGAAAGGGACTCTGTTTACATGACATCTGACAAAGTAAAAGGACACCCTTTGATTGCTTTTGCTTGGTCGAAATCAAAAAATCAATACATAGCGCTGGTTATATACTCCTTCACCTTCCAACTGAAGAAGAAAGACTTATCAATCCTAAACCCGGCGTTCTGTGGGATTATATTTTTACAAGGTTAGTAGTTCAAAGGATGATGTTGCTGTGATGTAAGGGTGCAAAGTAACTTTAAAAAAAATACATTGGAATAAAAAAAATCTATACATTTGGGTTAACTGAAAAATTATATTATAATAAAACAAATTTCCAGGAAAAGCTACTCTGACATCATCAGTGTTTTTGTCTAGAGTTAAAATCCTTCTCATATATTTATGGATGCAAATAATGTAGATGAATAAAAATATCTGAAGCAGTTTTGAGATTAAATCTAGACATATCAAATATTTTTTGTGACTTTTAATGCTTTTTTGAAGCGTATTCACTTGCACAAGCATGGACCTGCAGCATAAGCATAATCCACAACAAGCTATTAAATATCTCTGTATAAAATGGATGGTTTTACAGTTGTAATGAGTGCAAGTTATTGAAATTTACAGCATTCCAAATGAGGCCCACCTTTTACCTTTACTTTTTATCTTGAACAGCCGTTTTAAAAAAGTCACTTTTCTTCTCAAGTCCTGCAGCTCAAACAGAGTCAGAGATGAGTCTTCACAGCTCAGACATTTAGAAAAATATAAAGTGAAAAAACACTTTATAATGAGCTATACTATTTATATACTATTTCTTTTGTACCATGTCATGAGTTTTTCTAGGGCTCTAGATAATGAGTGAGTCAGTGGGCATTTTGAACACAGCTTTTGTCTGGTGTGAAACTCTTCTTCTGCTGCCATTCCTGCTGTTTAGGTGTATTATTTTCTAAACTCTAATCATTTTCTATGGTTTGTTAAATGTAAGTGTTTGCAATTTGTTTAAGTGGTTGTTTTAAATTGAGATAGAAATATACAGGTTCCTTGGTTGTGTTATATTGTTTTGCATTGGATCTTAGTGTGTTAAACAACACAGGTATGCGCTGTATGTTGAAATTAAGCAAAACAACACAAGACGGGTTCAAGTACAGCTCTTGACGAGTTTGCTGAAGGGGAAATGGACTCTTTGCCCCTGGGCAACAAGCTTCCTCTATTTTCTTTGCACAATAGGAAGTCCCACGTCAGTGTCAACACCAGCTGAGAGTATTTGGCTGTGGTGTTATATAGTTTGTTTCAGATGCGGTGTGCTTCCCAGTCTGGTGGATTACCCAGCACATAAGAATATAAAACAGGACTAAAGGACGAAGAGAGGAAAAGCCATAGAGAATTCAAAATATGTAACAGAAATAACATTTATAAAGTGTCTTTCTAATATTGATCAATAAACAAAATGTGTTTATTCATATCCAGATGACTAATGGAAGATGATTATTCAAAAACAGGTGCTTTCTCTCTCTGCATGATGGTTCCAAAAATCAAGGAACAAGTCAAAGAAGCTGAATTGAAGCTGGTTTGTGATTAGCGGACATGTCTCTCTCTCTTCCCTGTGAGCTCTCTGCTTCATTAACTGTGAACACCAGAACATTCTCAGCTTTCACCCTGCAGGCTGTGTCTCTCTGCATTTCTGCATCATGGCTCTGTGTAAAAAAGAATTATGCAACGGGAAATGAAAAACCTCACAGTGAGACTCATAACACGGCACCTCCTGTAGGTGAATGCCAGTGGTCAGAACCGTAGCGGATGTCCTCTGATGATAATGCCACAGATTGTTCGCCGCTAAACTCATAAAAACTGATGGACAAGAGCGCCAACCTTTAAAAAAAATGACATTATTGTGAGCAGGGACTGCAAAAAAAAAAAAAAAAAAAAAAACATGAAATAATATCAAATTTTACTCACATTATTCAAAAAGGAACAATGTCTTGCATGCCTCCAAATTTTAATAATGAAAAGAACAAACCCTGGAAGCTAATGTGTTGGTTTGATGATTTTCATAAACATATAAAAAAAATGTTACCAGATAGGCTCAAAAACATATCCCATTCATACAATCAGCTGTAGTACATTTTGAAAAATGGAACTTCAAAAAGTAGAAACTATGACCTGCTAAAGTATGTCATTGGGACTTAAATCCAACACAAGACTTTTAAGGTATTTTAAAAGGAAATGTAGAGCAATGCAAACCCTCCAGCAAAGACAGGTGGGAAAAAAATGTTAGAGGCGCAGCAGAACATTTCTCCAGACATGTGTGTAGCGCTGATATCTACCATGCTGAGGAGGATTGAGTCTGTCATCACAAACATGAAGAACAGGAAACATGAAAAGGATACTAATCTCAAATTGATGTCATCATTTCTTGTTTGCTAAACACACATAAAACATGTATTTGTGTTAGTTAATCCAAGCTGTTGGATGGATTTTAAACACGAGCAAATATTCTACCATATATGTGATTTTACATGATTTGACATTTAGGAACGGTGCACCAGACTCACTTCTATTGTGAACGAATCTTGTTTCCAGATATCATCCCATCTGCCATTTTTCTCCTAAGATTAATAGATCCCAGCCATAGTTATTGTCCAAGTTGTTCCAGTTATCATATTTCTGATCTCAATTTTGCAAAGATAAGACTTAAGAAAATGTCAAACTTACATCTGAGAAACTATTTCTTTGACAGGACATAATTTTCTGAATATATCTAAAGTCAGAATCTGCCAAACACAAACACACTTTGGATGTTTAAATCCCATCCGCTGTGCAGCTCTAATTCTTCCATTCATCAAAGCTTCTGTCCATTTTTAGCATGAGGCGAGCGCTAGACAGTCCTCTCACTCCGTATCCAGCCAGCTGATGAGCCCAGTCTTCTCATCCAGCCAGTTGGAGACTCAGTGTTTGATGCCAAATAAAATCTTTTGAAATCTGGTAGAACCAGCTTCTGATCTATTAAATACTGCACAGATGACCCTTTCTAACCAGCTGAAATGTATATTTTCAGAAGAAGGATGTAATAAAGTTTTAATCAAAAGTATTTTAGGAACAAATGTCATTAACTATTAGGGAAACAAGCTTTATTGGTTAAAAATGTTAAGTTTGCTTTAATTGTGGCATCATTCTTCTTTGTGATCTCTATTTATAAAAAATGTACACAAACTGTGCAAAAGTCTTTAGTTGTTCCACGTTTAAATCACTTCAGTTGAGTTCCTTTATATTTTCGCTCCAATGAGTCAAGCCTTTTGGAAAATGTCACTTGCATTTCTGCAAGCGTTCTGCAAATGTGTCAAACACGTTGGCTGCTGCTTTACAACCCAGTTATTTTCTGTCCATTTTTCTGAAAATTTCACATTTCGTGACTATTCTGTCAGAATTTGAATGCAATTCCAGCAAGACGTGCTACAGTTGCTAACTCCACAGCTAATATCCTCTACAAATAAACACTTATTTCCATGTAAATATCCATGTAATGTGAAATTAATGGCGACATTGAAGTTTGCATGAACTGATAAATATATTTTTCAGATAAAAGTTGCTTTAAGACAACTAAAACACGTTGTAACTCAATTCAAACTAACCAGCAACTCATCTGGCTGTCATAACCAATCTGTTTTTCCAAGCTGAGGTTGTTCAACTCATAAGAGTTTAATTATTTAAAGTTTTTTCATAGAAAACCACTTTAAAGTGTTTGAACTATCCCTTTACCTTTGACCTGATGAGTCATACAGACATAAAATAGCCCTTTAACTTAAACTAACAAGCAACTTAAAACACAAATGTGATCTTTTAGTGTTCATCTACTGCTGTAAGAAAAAGAGATCTGATGCTTTTTGGTAGAGGGACTTCCACATGGATGTTCAAACCTTTGTTGGTCTGAACCTCCAGAAGGAATTTCACCTCGTTTAGACTTTAGTTATCAATTAAACAAAAGCCAAACACAAGAACTTTGAAGGAAAAGTGTGCATGCTGTCAAGAAAGCTGGTGGAAAACAGAACCGTGTACTGCGTTTGACCCGTTTTTGATATGAACCCTGAATCTCTCAGAGCAGGTGGCAAGAATACGTAATTCAGCGATACGAGGCAGTTATGCATGGGATTCGCTGGGTGCACCGTGCGGTTTATACGATCCAAAGGCAAAGAAAATTAGCCTGGCATGGATTTACGATCCGTAGCATTTTGAAATGTTTTCAGTGGATTGTGTGATGCATCATCAAACCGACTCAATTCGATTTAAAATGCGACCCATTGCAAACAAAGCAGCTGCAACCATTATAGTTAGAATGTTTCTGTGAGCTCTGCTCACTTCATTTATCTAAAATTAATTAGCGAGAGAAACAATGAAATTCAAGACTGCAGACTTCCCATGTTTAATGATGTGAAATAAAACTGGTTTAAATACATTTTTCTTCTTTTAAGATTTAGTTGAATAAAACAAGCAAAGCTAATTTTTTCCCTGCCTTTGCTTTGACCTGTGGAAGAACAACAAAGCTTCATTTTATGAGTAAAATCATCACACAGATCCTCCCCTAAACACAATGGAATGAACAATCCTGCAGACTGAGACCTGCAAGTCAATAAGGAAGCTTGACATTCCTCATTCATCATCCAGATCACAGAGATTAATTCACATTTATGTTTTCCCCCTGGCACAGCTCATCGGTTTATTGGCAATTTTTCATATTTACCACTTCACAACATGCTTATATGCAAACAGAGGTTCAGGGGTGCTTTCTGTGTGTTCAACTCAAGAGCGTTCAGAGAGGTTCCCCAGTCTACGCTGCAGTACCCCTCAGACCTGTTGGAGGGCAGTGCAGCTCTGTGAAAGCGGCCGAGCCATCAGTGTGTGGGTAAAAAGATTGGTTTCTCTGAATTCTATCCCTCATTACGTTCCATGCAGAGCCTGAATTACTTGCTGCATCCATCCATTAATTCATCCATCCCTCTTTCTGTATACGGCTCACATTAAACACAGGTACGGTTCCCGACTGGATAAATGCCGGCTGAAATCTGACCTCATTCCCGTTTTGCTGTGGCTCATTGCTGCGGAGGCATTCTCTAGCTGTTTTGTGATTGAAATGGATTATTCATGCCGTTGAAAAAGTTTTCTACAGAAGACTGACAGACTGGGCAGTGTGTTTTTGTTTGTTTTTAACAACTTTAATTGTGTCCACATTGCACTGTGGCAGCTGCTGCTATATTCAGTGCAGCGCCGCCATATCAACACAATGCATTTGGATACCAAATCTCCAGATATCCACTTGCTAATGTCATGACAGATTGTTAACTTATTCGCTGTGCAGGAGGATATAAAAGTGGACAGATGAAGCTGAAGTTCATGTCTCCAGGGTTTACCCTTTTCCGTTCAGCTGTAGGCTTTGTGCGGAAGTCTTAATTCAAACAGATAAGCAGTCATGTGTGGGGGCAAAGCACAACAAGTGCACTGATCTTTTGAGCTGACCTTTGCCATTGATCTGTCATTAATATACACTCACTGGCCACTTTATTAGGTATATCTGTTCAGTTACTTCAGCTAATCATGACAGCAACCCAATGCATATAGACATAGATGTGATGGAGACGACTTGCTGGTGCTTTAGGAAGCTTTCTGATTCATTTTCAAATGATTTATTTGCACCTTTAATTCTTATCATTGCATGTATTTTTATTTATTCATTAAAAGCCTATAAATCTTCACTAGAGGAAGGAAAAACAACAAAACAATCAATAAAAATTAGGTGAGTAACGTTTGGCTCCATAAACCTGCATGTATTTGGACCTCTCGTGTTCACCTTTTTATCCAGTCCTCCAGCTAACAGTTTGGCTCCACCATAAAGTAAACTCCAGCTGATGTATTGGGATTTTAATTGTGGCAGGTTATTTTGCTGGCAGTCCTCCTTCAGGAGGGAGAACAAAAGGCCCACATGTTGTCCCGCTTCCTTTCCCTTGCAGCTGATAATCAATGGAGGGACAGAGCTGCCAGATATTGACTCAATAGAGATGAATGACACCACTCCCAAAGGGCCCATTTGAATTTTGACAGGCAGGATTCAGAAATCCTATCCCTCCTTTGATGATGCCAGGAAGAAAGCTTTTCACTGACACGCTGAAGGTAATACAGAGTGCTGATACAGGGGCTATGACTGAAATACATTAAGCTGCAGATTTCATGTGTGGGCAGTTTAAATCACAGGTCATTCGATAAATACAGCGTTTAGATCTGTATTCAATGTGAAATGGTACCAACGCCACAACAATGAGGGGTAAATATCAACAAAGGGTCAAATATTCTCTTATTCAGCTGCCTCGATTTTTGTTCTGTACCTTTAACATGTGGTCAAATTTACGTTGTAAGTCATCCTCAGCACTCTTCCTCCAGTATATTGGCATTTCCCCCGTTTTTAAAGCAGTTTGACCTTTGTAAAATTAGGATGAAGCAGCCCAAACTCCCCTGTGTCGTATGAATATGAAGTGGAGGATCTGAATGCATGCACTCAGAATCCGGCAGGAGCAAATATTACAAAGAGAAGATGCTGTTAACAGATTAGCAACGTGGGAAAGACACAGGATTAAACAGGGAAACATGCAATAAAGCATGTACAGAATAAAAAAAAGGGGACTTAATTAAATACAAATAGAAAATGTTTATTAAATCTAACCTTGAAATGCATTAAAATAATTAATAAAACATGACTGCTTGTTTCTGGTGTCCTATGTTTAGCTGTGTAGTAAATATCTAAATGCTGTAGCAAGCTGTAGACTGGCAGATACACCTGCTTGTCATGGATGATCACCCTATTCTGGGCAAACAAACTAAGCCGCCTGTAGATCCAGTAATCCAGCAATATTACACATTAATAAGACTCTACAGCATGGCTCCCCCAGTTAGGATTAGAATGATTTTTTTCCTGTGCAGCATATTTCCCCGCTAAGTACACAGTAAGCAAACAGGCTGTCATTTGACAGCTTTAAAAAAGTGTGGGGGTAGAAGAATCATCTGAAAATGGTAGATTTCTCTTTATCCTACTTTTACTTCAGAGGTAGTTTTTTTTATAATTGCAAAGTAAATCTTTTTTTCCACTCATCCTATCCATCACATCACCTCGAGTTGTGAGATTATGGGTCTGTGGTTCCAAGAAATTTTTTTTTAAAACAGCTACTTAGAGGAGGATTCAGGACGTATAGCTGGAACCCACTCACTTGAATGAAAAGCTCTCACCTCTGACACGAGTTTGACCCCATAATGCAGCATTGTTTCCTTTATCTCCATGTGTGGGTTGGGATTCTACATGCAGATTTTACATTTTAAACAGAGAAAATGGAAAATCGGAGCTCAAGGTTGTTGTGAATCATTGTTTCCCTTTATAAAAATACATGTTTTTTATGTAAACAAGCTTGTTTATTTAGTACAAATGACATACCTTCTTTCTTCTGAATCTATATATATTATTTATCAGAACTAAACAGTCCAACAGGCTATTATAGCAGTATGGGACCTGTAGGGATCTATGCAGGACAACAAATTGATGTTGAAAACTATATACTAAAATAATGTTCTTTACAAAAAGGGTTCAATGTAACATAAAAACTGGAATAATGATTTCTTACCTGCATTTATATATATTTTATGTATATATAAATAAAGTAAATCAACTTAAAGAAATACAATAAAGGCCATCAATATGTAATATGATGACAGCTACAGGTTTCACATCATGGTATTCTAAAATTGTATCAGTATAGAAGAACTTAAATCTTGTGCAGCAACATTAGTTTTTCTGGTCCAACATGTTCAAAGGGAGCAGCGAGAGAGAAAGAGAGCTGACTAATTTAGAAGTTACAAAACATTCTTTTCATTGAGAGGAATGTCTGACAGATCTGTGACCCTTGCTCCTGTGAAAAGCTGCTGCTGATGGTAGAAATGAAACAGCTGCGTGAGCTGAAGGAGCTGGCTATCAGTCACAGGATCCGGGCCTCGACATCCCATCCGGAACTGTATTGCATCTTTGAGAACATGTGCAACCCGAGCAAACACAAATAACTCACCGTAATGAAAAAGCGCGCGTCGCACTGATGGCTACTAAAAAAGACAAACTCTACAAATCACACTTGGCTTTTTGCTACGGCTTAATGTTGCATAATGTGACGCAGCACATGGAAATATATTTTACCACCTATCATTTAAATTAAACCCATGAAACCCTCCACTGAGCGCGTTTGCACGGCATTGTGAGTGACAAATTGACACATTATGATCATGTGGACATAGCGCTTTGTTTAAACTGATTTTTGATTGAGGTGGGGGTAGAGATGTTTTCATAATTAAGATGTGATTACATTAAGGTGTTGCACGCTGCCCCTCTGAGATGTGATGGAAATTAATTAAGGAACATTTATATTCAGCTTCCTGTATTCGCCGTGGGAATAGCGTAAAAACTTCTCAGAGACGATCTGGTAAACACACAAACACAGAGACCTCGCCTGAGTAATAATGCTTATTAAGTGAATGTAACTGCAAGCACAAACCAAATTTCTGTGAGTGATCCTAACTGGATTTGTCACATGTGAGTGAAAGCTGACTAAAGTTCATCCATCTGCGCTGACAGTGTCACTCACCTTCTGCGAGGCACAGTGCTGTGCTTAGCATTGCAAAGCCAACGCTCGAGAAGTCAAGACACCAAAGCGAAAGGTCTTAGATGTACTTTCAAAGGAGACAATATCTTGGTATGCATATTTTCCCCTGAAGCATTGTGTGTCCTCTACTTGTTGTTTTTTGTGACAGTTTGTGAAAATGTGAGAGGCGTAATCATGCCGCAGTGTGCTATTCCTCCAAGGTTGGCCGTGCAACAATTTAGAGCTGCTGCCAAACACTTTGTTCCGACTCCCTAAAATTCAGCAAAACAGAAACATTTTTAGGAATATAAGGGTCTCCGCTCCCTCCACAACAATGCACTGTCCTTTCGTTCATCTCTAATGGAAGAGGCAAATAGCCATTAATCATAGTTCGCAGTCTTCCTGCACCGGATTGTACGGCGCGAGCTGCGCAGAGCATGAAATAACCTTTAATTTCCACTGTATGTCATGTTGCTCCTTGCGTAGGGAAATAAAGGTGAACACGTGTTTCTGCTGTGACAGATCCAGGCACGCGGACAAAAACAAGCAAACAAAACAATTAGAAATAAAAATGTGAGGATTTGTGGGAGACAGAGATGTTTGCTGCAGAGCTGCACACAACCCAGGTTAGTCGTTTTCGTCCTGATTTATTCTGAAACAAATAAGGGCAATTTACCCCCTACCCTTGCATTCACCTCAGAGAAAGAGGCAAATGCGAGCCAACATGAAGTTTTGAACTGTTGCCTCATTACGGGCAAAGTGCACAGCATTAATTGGGTTAGAGGAACAGAGCGCTGCACCTAGAAGCAAAGACAGCATTATATTTAGGGCATATTTGATCTAAAGCCACTAATCTTACTGGTGGAAAACTTCAGCAAAAAAACATTCATTCAGAATGTTCACGAGTGCTGTAATTAAGACTTTTATTGATCATCATTTGTGCAGAAACTCAATGTCATTTTTACTAATATTTTCCCATCATAGCTTTGTCAGTTAGTGGTTTCATGTTGTGAGTGGTTCAACCTCCTGACAAGGTGATTTATAATCAGTTGAGGGGTTTTTGACTCAGCCTTCATGCTTTCCTCATCCTTCAGTATTGTTACCCTCAAGGTGCTTTCAGGTATTTTTTTATCAGCTCAAGAGGCTTCTTCTCCCTTCCAATAAAAACAAATCTCATTAAAATGAAAACTAAATAATTCATTACACTCACATTATAAACTGGACCAAATTTAAAGTCCTTAGGATGCCATAAAATGTAGATGCTGGTAAATTCTCTGAGTGTGAAGGCAATCAGATGCATCTTAGTACTCACCAAACAGGATTTTACTCAGACATTTTTCACGTCCCGACATGCTCTCCTGCTTCCTCGCACCATTCCATACTTAAACGGCATTTTCCCACAACAATCTTACTTCATACACCCCCGATCACACCATGCCCACGACTCCAGAGCTGTATCAGGATGCAACTACATCCTATAAGGTTCCCAAATTTGGGGTTGGGACCCCATGAGTCCTGAAACAACAAGTTGGGGGCTCTGATACGACCTCTGGAACTAAAAATAATAATAAAAACCTGCAGTTTGCTTTGCAGAAAGAGCACAGGATGATCTATTGCAGTACAGGAAGCAGATTCTTGACTTGACTTTAGAAAGTAATGTATTGAAGTAAATATGAAAGGAAAGTGTACTGTCCAGCCAGATATGACAAGTCGTAGCACTGTGCCATCCAGGGAGAAGATACTTGGATGGCAGGTGGGTTGAGGCTGTATGTAGTTACGGGTGAAAATCATGAGCTTGGTTTTGCTTGTGTTTAAAGGAAGGTGAAGGTTGGAGAAGGCGTGTTGAATTCAACATTGAAGGAAGAACTGCTTGTGTACAAAATGGTGTCATCAGCGTATAAATGGATATGAGAACTGTCAACAACATGAACAATGTTATTAATGCAGATTTTAAATAGGGTTGGACCTATGGACCCTTGAGGAACACCCATAGATGGAGGTGGAGGAGCAGATTGGGAACTCTCTGTTTTCACTGTTTTCCTAAGATATAACTTCTAAACCAAATTAGATGAAAGTTGTTTTGATCCCTTCAGTCCTGGGTGCCATTGTAATTAGGACTGCTCATACGTTTTTCACAATAGAAAAAACAAAGACAACCTGGGGGTAACAGCTTTGTTAATCTAGAAAAATTAGTGGTTATGTCCATACCTGAAAATCTTATGCAACTTTTGGTTCAGTTCCAAGTTATTAAGGCAATGCATTGCATCTCGTATAGTTGGTGTGAAAATACATTTCAGTGCATGGATTTGTTGTTATGCTCAATAGGCCTGCATAGACACCATAAGCCACCATAAATGTCAAGCGACAAGGTAGGGCAATGACTTAACAAGAATAAACCTTAATGAGAATAACAATAAGACATTTAACTGAAATCCAGATGGGCTTGGAATAAAAGTTGTAAAGTGTTTTTTTTTAGCCGCCTGGCACTCCGGGGCGGTTTCAGGTCCAGCAGTGAGTGTGCTTTATAAATGTCAGTGTGCTATCAAATGAGTTAAAGACACATACGCCTCATGCATTTCTCTAAAACCACTTAAAATAATGTCAAATAAAACTATATAATCTTATATTTATCATCCTGCTGTTTCTTATTTACAGCAGAGGTCAAACACAGGCCTTGATGCTCTACTGAACTGGATGATGCTGTCACATAATGTACACTTTACATGTCTGAGAATTTCTGCTCCTCTTGCAGGACAAGAGTTGCTTTTTAACTGTGACAAACTGTTAACTCTGTGTCTAATCAATCGGATACCCTCCTCTTCTTCACATATCCAGATCTTATGGTGTCCCATCTGTCTGCTGCACTCTTCATTTCATCTGCTCCTCCTCTTCTCTTCTCTCCAGTCCTACTCAGGAAAACGGATGCAATCATGAAGCAATGAAAATCTAAATAAATCACCCATTTTGTTCTGATGATTAGAATAGACCCAAAACACAGATTATTTATTAAATTGTTTTAAATGTGCTCAGACTGAACTAATATTTAGAGACGACTGGTGATTTCTAAATGCTGTTCTTTCAGCTTTGCACAATAGGAATTTATAGCAATGCCTTTTGGTTATTTTGTCATTATTTTGTTGTATTGAATCAGAATCTTTTTGATTGTCATTGTAGTAACAAAATTAAGGTGCAACTTTTCAGTGCAAGAATAAAACAGTCACTCTAATTAAGCTAAGATTAAAAAAAAAGAAGAAGCTAAAAGCACACACACACACACACACATACTGTATATGCATACACATATACATATATGTACATACATATAAACATACATATATAAACAATAGGAAAAATATATACTATATATATGTGTATATATGAAAAGACTAGTAAAATAAAATGAGTAATGAAAAAAAAGGGGAATGTCCCTTAAACCCTTTTTTTTTTCTTCAGAAAAACAATCCCCCAGTTTGATATTTTAAAATTAAAAACTGAAAATATTTTAAAGATATTTTTGCTTCTGATGCCCTGGTTGGCACATACGTTGACATCAAGGTGGAGATAAAAATACAAAGCTTTATTTATTTTTAAAAATATCTTAATTTGGTCAGTTATTGTTGACACTATGAGGCTAGTCAATTTTTTTCTAAATGCTTTTCATTCACAGATCCTCATTCAGCTCATTTTGGCTTTACAGCTGTTACTTACTAAATTTTGCAGATTGTAATAAAAGACTTGCTTGGCTTAAGAGGAATAAAGATGCAGCTAAAGATCAGACAACAATACTAACCAAGCTACAGACCTAGTGGGAGACATTTATGAAACCAACCCGAACATACCCCTAAATGCTAATAAACAAAGGCCCAGCTAATGGGCTAGCCAAGGTAACGCCTCCCTTACAGAAAAACCACATGAACTTCACATGTGAGAACCTGTTAAATTACCATATAACACATGTGAACTACATGTAAAAAACGTGTTAATTTAACATGTTTTCACATGTAAATGCATGTTAAATTAACATGTTAACATGTGCAGCCCATGTTTTCAGTGTGATTTTGAAACACTTTTAAAGTGTTCATGTGTTCATGTGGCTCACGTGTGAAAAACATGTTAAGTTCATGTGTTTTTTTCCATAAGTGCTGTGAGTGGGACAAAGTGAATACAATTCACATTCAAAACATTCAGCCTGCTGTTTGAGCGACCAGGTCAAAAGTGAAAAAATGTACAAGGGCATGAAGTATTTCCTGAATTATATTTTTAATGTAGCTAAAAAACCTAGAATTTTAAGCTAGCTCAACTAAAATAGTTTGTGGATTTGGAGCAGAAAATTTGAATAGATTTCTATCAATCAATGATTTACCCAAACATTAGCTAGGTTTTACTAAAGGTTCTTCTTAATATAGTTTAACGATCAAAGTAATTTACTTCTATATCTCATAGATTTCTGAAAGGGCTAATAATTTCAAGCGTCCTTGAAGAACATCTTCTGTGACGGTAACTGGATTTCTCAGCTCTGCTAGGGGTGAGAACAAACTTACTGACTTCATGTGAGGAAAACGTGTTTTGTGGAGCGCAAAGAAATATTTTAAATTTCAAGAATAAAGCCAAACTTGACCTTTTTTTACTTCAAAAAAGGAGATAAAATGACATAGATTAACACAAATAAACAATTTAAACAAAATTCCTTTTTGTTGAGCTGATAGTTTTTATAGGAAATGAGATATTACTGTAGCAGAAATGTCTGACTTCCAAAAGTTAGAGGAAGTCCACACAAGTATGTCAGTCTTGTTAGAACTGGAACTCTTCTGCAGCTTGAAATCAAAATGTTATACTCTACGTGACAAATCTATACTAATTAGTGAAAATGTGTCACTAAATCTTATTCTGCCACCACTTTTTAATATAAAATTAAGGCTGAATCTAACTTTAAAGACAAATGATGGTGCTACAAACACAAAAACAGCTCAGTTGTGAAACAAATGAAAGAGACAGCTGGTAAAACGAGGAACTTCATTAACACCAAGCCGCTCATCAATCATAAAAACAGGGAGGTGGAACACAAATACTGTTTCATGGATGTTTTGTGGCATAGATGGAGTTCTTAGAAGTGCATACAAACTGAGAAATCAAATTCACGCTTCCCCCCTCAATCCAATCTGTTCACTAATGACTTCTTATGTTGTCTGATGTGGGTCTGATATTTTTTAATTTCTCAACAAGCCGAGTTTAAACCTCTGAGGGCAGCATGACAACGTTTTCAGAAACATGTTCTCATCTCCCAAAAGTCCCTAAAGCTGTTGTTCACATGACTCAGAAATCCAACTTATGACACAAACTAAAATAAAGTGTCATGAGTAAAATAACGTTATGAGGGAAATACTCACAGATCTGAAACATCAGAGTGGACTCTCTTTGAATCCTAAATCTTAGAATAATTCCCAGAGGTGAAACAACACAGTCGCAACTGAGCAGCCATCGGATGCTAGAAAAAAACAAAAAAAGGACATGAATGCCTGGTATTATCCCTGTTTTTGATAAGCGTCCCATCTGTAAATCCTGTCCTAAGTAAAGGGAGCCTATTGTTTGTTGTTCCTTTCATAACTACATATATCTGAGAAGTGGGATTCTCTGTTCCCACAATAAGATAGACAGAAATAGACTGAATGCTTCACCAGATCCTCTTCTGCACCTAACTGGAACAAAGACCTAAAAGCAAACAGGCCCATTTCTTCCACTCGTTAGGTTGAGAAGCTTGATTTACTCTACAGGATAACTGATCGACTGCAGCACTGATTGATTATGTATTGAGCTGCACTCAAACACAAGTCTCAGCGAGTTCTCTAAATGTTTTTCATTGTTTTATCAATCATGCAAACCATTTAATTATAAGAGCATGTTCTGTTTTTTTTGTTAATATGAAAAGGGCAATCAAAAAGTACTTATATGACCTCATGGTTGTAATATAATTGAAGGTAGTAATAATTATCACAATAACAATAACTCAAATGGAAATCTTTATCCGAGATATTTCATCTTTCTGTTTTTAAAATGTGAAATGTGCAAATTGCATTCCAACCCACACGGATCTAACAAGTGAAACAATGATGTAGAATAAACATTTATTTTATAGCTGCGCACCAGTACAGCTATCTTAAGTAAACCAACAGCTTCACACGGTTTGTAAAAAATAAAACGTTACCCTGCTCGCTATAAAATATAGATTATAAAACGGAGAATAGTAGCTTTACTACTTTGGTCAAACATAAAAAAATAAGCTGGAACAAAACAAACCCTCTTTTAAATGTCTCAATCAGTACAATTAGGAATTAAAAATATGATGAAAAATAAATTTAAGAGCTGAAATTGAGGGGAAACAAAAGCTGTCCTGCTTGGTTGTCAGATATTAAAAAAAAAACATCAATCTGCTCTTTACAGTGAGTTTGTGCAAACAGAAATTAAACATCCATTATAAAAGAAACTTCACAAATCAACTTCACACACTAGTGTGGTAAACAAAATAAAAAGTCAGTCCCAGCTTGCCTATTTTTTTAAATCACATCCTATCAGTGATCTAATCTAGCAGGCTTCTCAAGCTTCTAAAGCTCAGCCCCGTTGACTACGATCTGCATTGTTTGTGCAAAGCGGCTGACACTACGGACAGCGTTTAGCGCTGCGTGGCACAAAGCTCTCCTCCAGCCAGTGTGCTGTTACATTTAAAGTGACACAGGGGGAACGTCAGAGCTCCAGACATCTGTTGTGAAACGTATCGCTTTAATATTTGTTATTTCTTCTAATATACGTACGTTTGTGTGCTTTACTTTTTTGGGCTCACCGTGTCGTAGTGTGGCTCCAGGTGGTTAATTAGCAGCTGGTATCTCTTATCCACGACATAAGTCGCATCTCTAAAGTCTGTTTTTCATCCTATGAAAGTGGAAAGGATAACATTAGCATTCTATTACCACTGCAAGAGTAAACTGATGTTGTCTTAATGTGGCAAAGTTTAGCTAAAAACAGTCATGTTCATTAAATATGGAGATTTGACCACTTTATAGGCTGTGATACAGTTCATGTCAAACTTATTCCTACAGAGGAAAAACAGCCCCTTTGAATAAAATGCAGCTGTGTGCTTCACCCAACCCTAATGCCAGGGTTTCACTCATCTCTTTGAAAAGTATTTATTTCAAGGCTTTGACTGTTTATCCACTCCTTCATACTCACTTTCTATTTATTCATTCCAACCTCTGATCAAAACTGCTCTGTTTTTTGGCACTTATATTACCCTTTAACTCCTCCATAAAAAAACACTATTATGCAACTTTTGGAACATCACGGGCAATTGCTTTTTGAAAGCTTCCCATATTTTCTTCTTACTGTTGATAAATATGTAAATTTTTTTTTTTTTAAAACCTCACGACCTTCAGTTGGAGTTTTGTTTAACTGGGAGGCAGTGGACCACTATTAAACCTCACAGGTTTCAGCTACATGATAGCAAAGGGCTGTTTGAGTCAGGCCAACCGAGCTGTGTTGCTTCAACAGCTGCTTTAGTTTCTGTCCAATGTTTTCCCTAAATGTGTGTGTGTGTGGTAATCCGAGGGTACACACTGAGAGATGGTGGTTCGACAGAGCAGCAAGCTTTGCTGGGTTGCTAATGTTATTCCCATACCAATTTGCTGCTTTTGCACGTTCATTACCACTGCAATTATACAGTTGGTGTGTATAGGAAGCATGGGTAAATGAATTAGGCAGGAGCATGTTTTCGAGTGGGAGTGGATACGGGAAAGTGGTGCAGTCTCTAAACCTTTTAATGAGGGGGAAATTTTGCTGAGGACAGAGCTTTGTTAATGGAATTTGAACGTGATTATAGGATAGCAGGCACACATCGAGTAAAGTCTTCAACCTCTCAGTCCTCTTCTATTTACAGTATTTGTCATCAAGACCTTGGCAACCGCAAACATCATCAGATGCTAATCCTAATACAGAAAGCTGGAAGTGATTTTCACCTGTTGATCACGTGGTAAAACTCTATCTACGTGTGTGTTCTTTAAAAATGTATATTTAAACAGAAAGCAGGAGAAGATAAATCTGTTTTGATTTAAATGATTCAATCAGAAAGTAAAGACTCTCATACAAAACTAAATCAAGAGTAGGAGGAAAAGCTATAATTACATTTTTTTTGTAGTTAAATGTAGTTTTTAAAAGGTTAAAAAAACTTTTGTTCCATCTCTCATAATTACTCTGCTGAAGGCCTTGAGGTTTTATTCCTGCACAGACGTTGGTGTCATTGAACTGAGCAGTTTCATTTTAAATATGTAAAGACTTTGAAACATTTAAGACATGCCACCTGCATTCATTTCCAATTTGCAGTTTTTAAAAATCAACAATTTTTTTGCAGGTTGCATGGTGCTACAGTTGGTAGCACTGCTGTCCCACAGCAGGAAGGTTGCAGGTTCAAATCCTGGCTGTCTTTCTCTATGGACTTGCATGTTCTCTCCATGCATGTGTGGGTTTTCTCCCACAAACCAAAGCGTGCCTGATAGGTGTGTAGGTTGCTTCGAATAAAAGTGTCAGCTGAATGAATAAACACAAACATCTATTAGACACTTTTTGTCTCTTTTTTTCTTTCTTAAAAGTTTTCAAAATGAAACATCCATCCATCCAAGGTGGGATTGTTGGGGTTACTGGTCCAGGAGGAAAACCCAGACATTCCTCTCCCCAGCCATATTGTCCAGCTCCTCCTGGGGAATCCCAAAGCATTCCCAGACAAGACAGAATTCACAATCCTTCCAGTGAGTTCTGGGTCTCCCCTCAGGTCTCCTCCCAGTGGAACGTGCAAAGAAAGACAACCAGGAGGCTTCTGACTTCTTCCTTTGGTAGAAGAGCAGCATTTCTACTTCAAGCTCCTCCCTAGATGATGGAGTTCCTCACTTTTTCTTTAAGTCTGAACTCCGCCACCTACAGAGGAAGCTCATTTCAACCAGAAGCATTTGGAGTAACACCCTCATTACTAAAGATGAAGATCTGTTGATCCATCTCTTGCTCCATAGTCCAATCATTCATGACCAAGACATTAACATACTTTAACTCTGAGACAGAGACATGTACTCTGACCTGAAGGGAGCATTCTGCCTTTTTCTGGCCTCAGACTTGACCATGGCTTGAGACTTTGAGGAGCCGAGTCTCGTCCCAGTCACTTTAAAGGAACCTTACATTTCCTTGAACTACATTTTCTTGATCTTGACCTTTTAATACTTCAAAAAAGTCAAAAGACAGTTCAATGAAAATGAACCTTCTTTGATTTTTGCTTTAAAAAAGATCTTTCAATGCTATAAAAAAAGGCAAGTTGCAGAACAGAAACCTCATGAACTAAATAGAAAATGCAGCATGAACTATTTTTGTTGTAAATCCCACAAAATCAAGTTTTTATAAGTAACGGAGCTTCGTACACACGAGAGAATCCACAGCTTAGTTGTGTCATCACAGACTGTATGAGGGGCACCTGAGGAGCTGTCAGTCTTACATCGATCTTTTTACATTCCGTGTGAAAATCCATCAAATGTCTTGAGTTTGAAACAACTGCCTTTTTTTTTGGTTACAGATGCACCAGTGAGGCCTCGTCTCCTCAGCTGCACCAAATGCATCAGGGCACCAGTGTTGTGTCTATTTTTGTAGGTCACAAATTCTGTATCCTGAAAGGCTGAAGATTGTGACGCCTGCTTTATTCACCATAGTGAACATCTCCAAAAAAAGAACAACCCTCATAAATCCCAACAGCGATGACTCACTAAGGACACATTGCATAAAAAATCTAAAGTTTTTCAGGCAAATTGCTACAGCATTTTTGGCTCAAGATGATTAAATTGAACATTACCACCAACTCTAAATATCATGCACACATATTTTGTGAAACATACCTGGAAGTTTTATTCTTAAATGCACAGAGAAGATGAGATTTGACAGAGGAGGCTTCAGGAGGATTTTTTTGTCTCTTTTCTCTCACATCCTTATCGGAGCTTTTACATGAAGAAGAAATATACGTGAAGAAAGCATCAAAAGATGTTAGCATCATGAAAGATGTCCCTCATAGAGTGGAAAACCTCAGGTGTGGCGTGCAACAACAGCCTGCAACTGAATGAAACGTAGAGTGGAGGATTGGGAGAAACTCATAGGCCTTCATTTATATTTTTCTGTCAAAATGCAAAATAATTTCATAGTTCAACCTACAAAAATTTAATTAATCACCAAGGGCTTTATAGGTTAATAATAATGGGGCTCTAAAGCTGGTGCACATATGGTGAGATCATCCAATGAACACCGCTAGATTAGGAGGTGCAATTAGTGTTTGTGCTGGCATGCTGCATCCCTCCACAGGCAATGTCATTTTTTTTTACTCCAAGAAATTCTCTTCACTCTTTTTAGGAAAGCAGCAGTGGGTATTGGCTGTCTGTGTCCCCCGCCCACAGCGGTCAGCGTATGCCTGCATACTTTAGGAATCTACAGGAAAAAAATGAAGCGAAAGAACCTAAACCCGCTTTGAATAAAAAGTGGAGAATGAGTACCTGGCTCTAGATAATACAAAAATTACACCCTCTGGTTTTAATCTACCTTAAATCGCTTTTGGCTGGCGTAAGGTCATGATAGAACAAAATTGGCTCTAGACAGGGTTTAAGAACACACACAAAAGATTTTAGCATGTTCTTGTTGAAATGACTCATAAATAAATAAAAAATTTGTAAATTATACACACAAAACACTTATTTTGCCTTTTTTATTTGAAGATCACACTATTAACTTCAATTTTGCAAGCCTGCAATAAATGGAAAAACCCCTAATCAAACAAACTAGAGTAAAAATGCCACAAAGCTGACTGTTGCTTTAAGAAGAAACTTTGCAGAATAATCAACAGTACATCCACAGCACCACAATGCTTCACCTAAAGACTGAAAAGACGATAGACCAAATAAATGCTCACTAAAGGAACGCGTTGGAGCTGCTGCCTTTAAATCAATAGAGCAAAGCGGTTGATCACAGAGCCCCAGTCGGCTCACTCATCCAGATGTGGTTACCATAAATTCAGCTTGTGTCCAAGTCAACTGTGACACCATTTCTTTTCCCCGTTCAGTGACTCTGTTTCACTTAGTTAGAAAAAGTCTAAAATTGGCTTATGTGTGCTTTTGACAAAGCTAAAATGAGGGATGAGTTAACTCTGACATCATCTTGTCTTATTACAGAAACCGGAGAATGGTATGATGACTAAACATACTTTCACTGGAAGCAGATTAATCTCTTCTGTCTGACTGAAATTGTATTTGTCATGAATTTAAACTATATTATTCAGAGTCCTTGTTTTGGACCTTGCCAAATAAAGAAGAACTCAAATTGCTGCACAAAAAATATCAAATTGTTGAAACAAAAAACATCAGTTTGACAACTTTTTGCACAATTTTCTTATGATTAAAAAACTAATTTTGATGATTAATATTCAGATACTGACCAAGTAAGACAACGTTTTTGAAAAATGCATACATTTCTGTTGAATATTGTATGGACTCAGGTGTTTTCAGACACATTAACTTAGGCTGTGGTTGGCACTGAACACTTGAATTTGTTATGTACTTTTCAAAGACACTGTAATTGTTGTATACATGTTGTTTATTGCTGTGATATATTTGCCCTACATTTTGTTTTTTTGTTATCTGTCTTGAAGCAGATTCCTTGTTCTTCCTGTATTCTTTTTTCCCCCCTCTGATTACTTTCTCCCCCACCTCTCTTTCTGTATCCTTCCCCTTCATTTCCATCTCCGTGTCCGTTGGGATTCAAATTAAACCAAAAAGCAATTCTAATAACGTTTAAAAAAAAATTTATATATCAGGTTGAGCATTATAGCAGCAGCTGTAATGCTCCACCCGTGAAAGTAAATCTGTAAGGCTTGTTTTGGCATTCAGACATCAATTCTGATTGCTATACTGCTGGACAGGACACGGGAACCCCCCTCCCGAAAAGTGCAATTAATGTAAGGCAAATTAGAGAGGGGTTGGCAATTAAATTATTGATAAAACAAGGGTAACTTTTAAAAACAACCTGTTTAGAAAACTTTTAAAAGTTGAAAATATCACCATTCTGTTTGTAATTATATCATATGGCTCATGTGACCCAAACATGACCTAACTGTGGTTCTTGCAATTTCTCCTCACAGTTGCTTAGTTGCAACCCAATACTGGATGTACTTTATCTATATACGTACATTTTTCAAAAAATCTAGGTAAAATCATTAATTTATTAAAATCAGTTCTTATGGTTTAATGAAACGTGTGCAGCTGCAGAGTAAGATGGAGACCATATGATGCATATTTATCAAATTTAATTTATCTCTGATCTGTTTTCAAATCTTTTGTGCAAAATGTTACAGGTTGGTGTAGGTAATAACATTCAAGCGGTTTCAATTATGCATCATTTTCTTACGTTTTATCTTTCTGATTGGGTTGTTGATAACAGGCTTATTTAGGATTTGTTTGGTTTAAATGGACTGTTCGATGCAGGTTAAATAGAAAATAGGATGTTACCTAAAAAATGCACTAGTTCATAAGGACACACTAACAGGATGTTACATAACTTTGTTTGCTGTCAGCTTACAATATTGCAAACCTTTTATTAAGTAGAAAATAAAAGTGCATCTAATTTAGAAATCCCTGAATGTGCTGCCAGTTACTGTGCAGGCATTGTGTTTGTGTATTAAATTATTTCCTGAGCATGCACCTTCCACATTATTTTCTTCTGCTGTAAATGAAGAATAACATTTGCTTTAGTGCGCACTGACACAACCTCAGGGATGATGTGATTAATGGATCCCACTTAGTTCAGGCGCATCTATACACTCCAGACATATTTTTTGAGGGCTGCAATCATATCATTTAAATTCATGTCTTTGTTTACTAATATATCATACGAGCACGCTCCATTATAGGTGCTTCGGAACCGCAGCCATCCATTGAGCCAAGGTTAAAAAGATTTCATAATAAAAACAGACCGGTGACAGTTGAACAAACTGGGCGTGGCGATGGTGAGAACAATGGGGGAGGTGTGAAGCACTTTTCCCCCCCAAGTTTGATGGCATACATCATTGAAGATGACAAAATGTAAAAAATGTTTAGGGGACCTTATTAAATATGTATTAAACCGGATTCTCTAGTCGGGCACTGACAGAGAAATCCATCATTGTACTGTAAAGAGCCAAAATACCATTAAAGCATGAATATTTAGCATCATTTTTTTGCCCGCTGCTGGGTAGAGTGCCACAGACAAGAGAATACAGAAAGAATAGTATTGCTATTTGGTGAATGTGGTTTGAGTTAATTATTAATGAGTGAGTTTTTTAAAAAACATGCAAGTTTTGTCGGAGCGCCGAAAAGCTGTTAAATGAGTCAACTGCAATAATAATCACACCATCAGTCGTTTTACGAGCATTTGAAGTCACTAAACGAGAACCCATCAAAAAATATGAGCAAATTGACATTGGAGCAAAGTGGTAACAATAGTGTTTACAACTACTCAATTAAAGAGATTAGTCAACCTCTCCAAGGTCACCAAAACAAAGGCGTGTTCATGTAGTATAATCCCTCTAAGTCAACTATTAATTACTTCATGAATGTCTGAGGACTAAAGGGCATTGTCATGGGCCACGGCTCACAGAAATGTCATTAGGGTTTAATAAAAAAATTACCAAACATCTTCCTCAAATCCCTACTTGATTACGATTCTGAAACCTTCTTACTTTACCATAAAGTTTGCACTTTTATTAAACTCCAGGGATAAAGTAAATGTTTTTTTACCCATGAAGGTTTTTATGCATCCAGGCATGCAACCAAAGCTTTACAGCAACACGTATACATCACCTGGCACAATGATGTGAAGGCTCAGCTATAGTACCTTTCTGT
Organism: Callopanchax toddi; assembly: GCA_006937965.1. NCBI lineage: Eukaryota > Metazoa > Chordata > Actinopteri > Cyprinodontiformes > Nothobranchiidae > Callopanchax > Callopanchax toddi. The sequence continues at coordinate 1,169,409 of SSNR01000114.1, forward strand.
TGTGTCACTGCCAGCATGCTGCACCGTTGTGAGCAGTGTGAGCCCACACTGCAGCGCAGGCTGGCTGTCTTTGGGTTATGTGAGTAGGTGTGGGGGCGTATTTGCAGAGAAGAGAGAAAATGAGAGATAGGAGTCACAGCCAGAGAACTGGCCCTGACTGATGCTGCTCGGCTCCCAGCTGCATCCTGTCAAATCCAAATGAGAAATTTCAAACATCCAGTGAGGTAGCTCTTGAAAGGGGAAATGTTTTCCCACCGATGCTGAGTCGTTTTTATTTTGGACAATAACTTTAAAAGTAAGTTGGCTGACCTTCAAAGGGAGGGGAAAAAATAATGGATTCCACTCATCTCAAGGCGTGTGTTAAGTTAATTGGTAGATGAAACGGTGTGGGAATGCATGCTGTTTTAAGATGAAATAAGCTACGTTGGCAAGCAGATGTTTGGCTGTTAAGCTTCTGCTTTGATCTGCGGCCTGTTTCTCCTTAAAGGATTAATATCTAATACTTGTTAATGTGGGAAGATGCACAAGGAAACAACACGGAATTTGGTTCAGGAATGTCTGCATAAATAATCACAGCAGAAACAAAAGCCTCGCTGTAATCATTACTTCTTGAGTAAACTTTACAATTTATATGTATATTTTAAAATTGTAGTCCACTGTAAAATGACTGCGTCCATCCATCCAAAGCCTAGAGAGGAAGGCAACCAGGAAGCATCCTATTCAGATGCACAAATGACTCCTTTTGATGAGGAGGAGCAATGATTTTACATCAAGATGACAGAGATCCTCACCTTATCTCTAAGGTTGAGCCTGCCCACGCTAAGGAGGAACCTCATTCAGCTACTTATATCAGGATCTGTTTGTATGGGTCACTAACTAAATCTCATGACCAAAGATGAGGGTTGAGACGATGATGGATCAGTAAATCAAGAGGTTTGCCTTCCAACTCAGTTTCTTCTTTACTGAAACGGACCAGAACAGAACCTTCATTACTGCAAAAAAAAGATCAGCCCATTAATGCTGAACAAGACACCAAGAAACTTAAACTGCTCAGTTTTTGTATTTTTAGCCCTGTTTTAATGTAATTTTATTGCACAGCCCTTTGTGACTTTTTGTCTGTGAAAGGCACTCAACAAACCCAAAGCTATCATCCCACCTTTCTCCAATAAAGCCAGAATTATCTATTTAACCTGCAATATCACAGGGCTTTTTGTAAATGCAAAATGTCTATTTGCAAGTTCAAATTTTGCACCAAAGAGAACTAGAGAAGTTATCTCCTCTTAAAAAACTTAGACCCAAAATGCCCAATATGCTTTATAAACATACTAAAATGTCTTCATATAGTGATGGCTGGCAGTTTTAACTCACATTATTTTGATAATTTGAGTTTTTGATTTTGGGTCTGAGGCTGTGTTCTCTCTGTACTCCAAAAACATGCATGTCATGTTCTGGATATCTATGCATGTTTGTCAAATGTGTCTCTGTGGCAGTCTGGTGACCTGGTCAGGGTGGATCCCCGTCTCACTGCTGGGATGGTCACCATCCCCTCCACTGTGACCCTGAACAGGACAAAGTTAATGCAGGAAAATGAGATGATGGGACGAGAGCAGAGCAGGCGTATTTGCAGGAAATTTGCATAATGTTGACAAGACACTTCTTTCATCAGTGATAAAGCAAGTCTCTTTGCACAGATTAGAAGAGAATATAAATAAATGATGAGCATTTAAAACATTTTAGGAAGCAGGAGATAAAACAAAGGACTTTAGAGCACAAAAAATATAGTGTAACATCATAAATATATACTTTTTGAAATAAAAACGTGTATTCATGTTTCTATTCTAGAGGTAGGGGTATTGCTCGATGTCAAAGGCTTAACACTTTTCAGTCTGATGTGCAGAAACCATCATGACTAAGGGAATAAAATGCAGGCAGGTTATTAAAGGATAACATAGTTGACCAATGAGATCAGTAACACGAGAGCATATATGTTTTCTTAGAACTATGTTATTAAATGACTGTAAACTGCCATTGAATGTTACCAAAGAGAGATATTTTGTGATGTACTAAAAGTTCATATCCACATGCTTTTATATTTTCCAGAATAATACCCTTGATATCCCAGAGGCTCCACATCTTTGAACAGGCAATTAGCTTCACGCTTATAAGGCCGGTGCTGCAGCAACAACAAACAAGCTGAGCCTGTGTCGTTTGTAAATTACAGACTCCTGATTATCAGCAAGTCTGCTGGTTTGTGACTCTATTTTATGCTGCTGATGGTAGACATTATTGAATTAGCTGGTGATGCGAGCATCTGCAGCTCAGCTCAGTTTTGCAGATCATGAGGACAGTAACCTGAAGCTGTTTAATTCTTCATTTTTTGATTGGATTTTGAAGAATGTTTTGTGTTTTTTGTCTTTATTTATTTATTTTTATTATTTTAAGAATACTGTACAAGTAAAAGTAAAACCCTCCAAGTTCTGAAGACTTGATCCAAGTTGTTGAAAAGTGCCCCCCAAACACCTCCCAGGTTATTTTTCAAGTCTTTGCACTTACAATGTCTGCTCTTAACTGCTGAGCAGAGCGTTTCTTGTCGAAAGGGTCAGCTGTCACATAAATCTACGACCACTGAAACAAAGCAGTTTCTGAACTGCTGACTTGGTTGTTTCCATTGTGATGGAGCTTCATTCAACTGGCTCAGTTAAGACATGAGTTTTGTATGGAAATCATCAAGTCAGGCGCTTTGAAGCTGAACCAGTCGTTGGGGGTCAATGCAGTGTCCAAAAGGTCAAATCAATGCAGAGACCTTGAGAAAACCTGGTTTTATAAGTTGGCTCTGCATCCTTGTCAAACTGGATCAAAACATATTTGCGAGTAATAGTGAAGATTTCCACAATAAGCCTGTATGTTTACTCCCAGTTCGACATGTGCAGCACATTGCAGCGAGCTTTCTGTGTGCAGCTTGCTCTGCAGATGCTGAAAATTAATATCCTGTCTTCCAATTAGAGTGAGAAATTTGATAAAAGGAATTCTTGTGGCAATGCTTTAATTAGCCCACTTGATCTTACTCAAGAGACCCCCCGCACCCCAGGGTGAAGTAACCACGTGTTATTAATTTACAAGGTAATAGAGATTAAACACTTATCAAATAGAAGACAATATTGTGGATGAATGCTAAAAAAATTGCACAATTATATATATTACTGTAGCTATTTATTCTTAGGAAAACACGTGAAAACATCCTCAGCTTCCTGATGTTTGCTTTGCTTTGTGCATCTTCCTGGAGTCGAGTGTGCAAATGATGAAAGGGTCGGGAAGGATTTCAAACACACCTAAAGAGGTACCTGAGGGACTATAAGAACTCTTGCCAAGCAATTCTCAGTCTCCATGTGTTCTCAAATTTGATCAATAGCATTTAAACCCTAACGTCTGAGACGGGAGCGTTCTCAGAGTAAAATGTCACGCAGCTACACTTTCCTCCATTACGTTCTGTATTAACGGCGAACGTTTGCGCGACATCACATGGCTTTTCTCATTAGAGATCCAAGACCACATAACAGATTCCTAACCCTGCATTTTCTAGACCAAAACAAATGAATGCAGACTGTTCAACAAACCTAAACAGACACTGTTTTATTGTTATGCAAGATAACACAATATATATTCTATTCACTGAAGGTAACAGTCTTTAATCTTCCAAACAAAAAACAACTGTTTACCGTTTGTGTCCTCACTTTATCTTTTGTTTAATGCTGTTTTACCTGCTGCTAAATCCTGCCGCTGGTTTTCTTTTTGTTTCTTTTTTATTATGCTTATTTTTCATGCATAATAAAGCAAGGGTTTTATATTTGGGACATAAAATCTCTGTTAAAATCTGGTCAACAGATAAGGCAAGTAAACACCTATATACTACAATTATATACTTTGAAAATATCCTCCAGAAATGTGAACTGTCACCAACATTCATCTTGATCGTGCTGAATTATTTAAAAACACTGTTTGCTTTTTTCAGTGTTGACCTCATGACTTCCAGACTCAGTTCAGTAAAGGAAGAACTCTCCATGCTTCTTCTTATTCCATCATGGAATTATCATTTAGATGTGAATACGTTTTTTTTTTTTTTTTACTGTTTATGGATTGTAATTAGTTTAAAGTGTAGTATTTATGGATAATATTTTGCGGACACAATTGTTCCCTTTTTCTGCTTCTAGAAAGCAAAACATAAATTCTGTCACTTCTTCTCTCTGTTGTCATTTGAAGCCTTGATAGGCGACTGCTGCGTGTTTAATGTTGGTTTTGCATCGCCTTGAAATCATGTGTTTGAACAGGACTTGAAATTTGCTCCTGACCTGTGTGATTTTATTATTCTTTTCTTGAGTAGCTAAATGCTTGTGATATTTTAACAGCGCAGACGAGTACATGGAGTGTTTACATGACATTTCTAGACAAAAAAAAAAAAAATCTATATGGAAAGAGTCCTTATAATTATGTATTTAAAAATAGACATTTAACCTTTTTATTAGAATTTATGTTGGAAGATAGCAGATGAGGAAGACTTTTCAAAAACAAGCTTTTTGTCTGTTTTGTTTTTATGTTCTTAAAATAATTTCATCAAGGATTTCTGAAAACTGCTTTTTCTTTTGAATTATATCCATAAAGTACACACAGTTAGTTTTATAATGTAAAGATTAAAGGGATAGTTCATATCGTGGAAAGGTTATGAACAGCTAACATCTTACCAGGTGTCGATATCTCTTTGAACATCCTCAGTTTGGAGAAACAGAGATTAGTTATGATGAAACAGATGAGCTAACAACTAGTCTCTATGGGGCCCCTTACAAAGTGTCTTAAAACAACTCCAGTCCAAACAATTGTTATAGCTGCTTCTGTAAATATATTTTTAAACCTTTAAATCATCATACATTTCTTATTTCACAATCATTCCAGCAGAATAATCATCAAATTCCATCCAGAAATAATCTTTTCCCCCGACACCAACCTATCTCAGTAGCACATTGACTTTAAACATTTGTAAAAAAAAAAAAAATCATGTTTTTAACAAAAAGCTAACTTTGTAAACAAAAATGCCCGACTAGTAAAATTAAATTAAAACAACTCTAGCATTCCATTTTAAAACAGAAACACAAAATAAATTGGAACAAAAACTCTGCTCATTTACTGCTTGGAAGACCCGTTGATGGATCCAGAAATCATGATTCTCCTGATTGTTTAACGGATTACACTCTCGTGGAACATCAAACTGAACAGCAAAGCTTTTCTTCTGTTAATCAATAATGTTTATTGATTAATATGTAGGACACTGCACTGAAATTGGAAATTAGAAATTCATGAACATCTGCCAGTAATGGATTGACCTTGTTGGGGTTGAAAAAAAGGGAAAGAGAACAACGAAGGACTCGGTTTGATTTTGCTTCTACGTTTTTACAATCTGTACAAAGAAAATGATCGGTATTGTTTACCAAGCTCCCTGCTACATTTTACTTTTGATAATTCAAAACTTATAGTCAAAAAATCAATAAAAAATGTCTGTGGAAATATTTATTCACGTCTCACATTTCATGTATTCATTTCTCATTCATCTAAAGTGTCTCAAGTGAGACATTTCTAGCCTTTGCATGCACACACACACACACACACACACACACACACACACACACACACACACACACACACGCAAATCTATATCTCTTGTAAATTTCTGGCATGTTAAAAAGGGAATGAAAGTAAAGAGAAAAAGAGAAAGAGAATGAGAAGACTGAGTAGGCTATTACAGAGGAAAGAGTGTATCCCCCAGAGGAGGCGCGGGCTGAGATGGCGTAAATGAGGGAAGCGCAGCAGCCATTCCTGTAGCCTCATTACAGTAATGGAGACCCATCCGTTCTGTCAAGGCCTCCAGAAAATCTTCTGTGACATGAATGCCTACCTTTTCATGCTATTCCACATCAGTGATCCAAGGAGACAAAACAGAGGAGCGGGAGAAAAAATAGCAGCCGTATTGTTGGTGCAGGGGTTCAAGTTAGACAAGAAGAAATGTGGATTTGGTGGAGTATTAAGGTCTTGATTAGGGTCTTTGATTCCCTGCCACAGTCTATAATGTTCTGTGGTGGTTGACTTTGTGGCTTTGGTGGGAGAATTGGGAGACTTTTAAGCTTTTAGTAAAGATTGGTCTCATTGGAGAAGAGGCCAGGGCCGAAACTGCACTGACCATTGCGTTTACGATTGGATTTTTCAGGTAAGAGCATGTCAGTGCCTTTGGGTATTTTGTGCATGGGGAGATGTCAGAACTATAAACATAGTAATCTGTCAGATCAATCAGTTTTGTGTATCTTGTGAGGGTTACAGCGGGATGGTCTGTCCCAGCTCACATACAGTGAGAGGTGGGGAAAACTCTGAGGCCCCCTCAGTTCAGTCTACCACAGAGAACCAAACAACCATGCACACCAACATCCCAGTTCTGAATGAACCCTGCATGCAGGACTTTAGACTGTGGGAGGAATCCAGAACATCCAGAGAAAGAATAACTCATGTGGGCAGAAGAAGACCATAAAAACCTCTGAAACACGTCACACAAACTCTAAATAAAACCGTCCTTTTTGCTGTGAGGTGACAGCACTAATCCCTCACCACTGTTAAGCTTTCACAACACTAAAAAAAAAACCCCACAATTATGCAATGACATATACAACAAATGTTAACTTAAAATAGCAGTGATCTGATACACTGCTGCCGCCTTCATAAAAAGCTGTTTATGTCACAGAATTAGCATTATTGTTTAGCTGTGGCCAAATGCTTTGAGAATGACACTAAACTGCTGCCTCGGTTTTTTATAATGTTGTGAAGAGTGATCAGACGAGTAGGAATTAGTCGATAAGTTCTTCTTTGGCATTAAAATAAAGTTTATCCCAAAACATTTCCACTGCATTTGTAAAAAAAGTCTTCAGGGTTCCAAAGAAAGTTCAGTAAGCACCTGGACTGTTTTCTGTTGATCCAGCTGCAGGATCAGGGCACCATCATATTAGGGCTTGCTCAGGAATGGCAGCAGGCAGGTGTGAGTGAATCTGCAGCACAGTGAGAAGATGTTTGGAGAATTGCCTGGTGTCAAGAAGGGCAGCAAAGAAGCCACTTTGTCCCATTTTTAGCATGATGGAGTATCGTGCCAAATGGCTAAAATGATAACTAAGTGGCTCAGAAACAAAACAATCTGAAAATGTTGATGAATGACCACGAAACTCCCTGGATTTTGTAGTTAAAACTCAAGAAAGGATGGACAAAAATAACTTATATTCTGACAAACTCCAACCATGTAAGTGTGTAAAAATGGGCTTCCATCTGTCAGGATTTGGGCCAGAAGTTGATGGACAGCATCAGGATGAACTCCAGATGTCTTGCAAAAGAAGGTATAACCCTGCAAGTATTGACCCTCTGCATAAACCCAATAAAACTGTCAATAAAAGTGTTTGAAACTCATTAAATGATTTTAACAAAGAAACACGGAAGCAGCAAACATTATGAAAACCAACAAACAACCACATGGTGTGACTGAATGCAACAACATAATGATATAATGACATAAACTGCAGACAGTGAGAATATATAAATTAGAAATGTTATTTTTTTTTGTCAAAAATCTAAGAAAGTGGTGATAAATGTAATTTATTGAAAAAGTTAGGCTATTTTAGTCATGCTTAATTTAACTTTTTGGCAAGTCGACATGACCTGAGTGTAACATGAGCAGAAGATTCTGTTCGTGTTCCAGAGTTCATCTTGATCCTATTTGCTGCTGTAGAATAATTGCAGGAGTCATGATCAGCACGATAACCCTCTTTTTATTTATGATGTCATAGTAGATTCACTGCCATTTACACACTCTTCTCATCACACGTGATGAGTCATGAACCGTGTGAGTGTCTGGTCCTGACTCATGAACTCACTGAAACATATGTGTTCATGTTCACACATCCTATTTTTATTCTTCTAATCAGAAATGGATGTTGATGGAATCGTTTTGTACGAATACCACTGACTGCTCCATTAAACTGTCAATGACAAACCAGATGAAAAAAGCACAATTTCAGCAGTTCAAACTGGTCAGTTCCCCAGAGGAGCAGTGCTCAAGCTTGGCCACTGCACATGGCTGTGGCTATTTATAGCACAGATTGTGTAACACATAAATTTATTAAAGATGCACCTGCAGACTGTTCATCATTGTGCTGTATTTGTAATTACACTTTAGGATTTAGGTTCAAGAAGTTAAAAATAATTTACACCGGGGTTCAAAGATAAGGGATTCAGCTGGATAATAAAGGTACAACTGAAAAGACATATAGTACTTTGAATTTCTTGATGTTGAGCTAGTAAATTTGAGCATACACATCTTTTGCTCCAGCTGAGCTCTGAGATTAATTCAATCAAAAGGAAGAGACTAATCAGTGAACTCACACGCTGTGGTGTCTGGCTGAATTCCTGCACTGCACTTTGCCTTGGCATGTCTTGGATTAATGCAATTTGTGTTGTTAGGCAGCGTTACTTATCTTTCTCCAGAGTTGCACACCAGCGATTCTTATGCTGTTTGGGTAACTTTTCATAGTTCACATAACCAAGGACAAGTTGTATGGGCCAAGGGGGACTGGATATCACCACTACACATAGAAGCCAGGAGCTAGCTGCAAAAGCTCTATCTCTCAGCTGCGAAAGGAAAAAAAAAGGAGCATGAAGAGGACCTTGGATGCCACTTATTGGGTGTCTTTGATAATAAATGCAGCACTCTACACTCAACAACTCTGTTTTCAAGCTCACAGGAAGGTCAAACCAATGAGTAATACAGCCAAAGAACAAAATTGCGCACTAGAATTGTATTCCATCCTATACTTCTTGCAAAATTAACCATGAGTATGATGGGGAAGCGTATAAAAAAAAATCTGAATTGTGCATATGTGCTTGATTGCAAATATCACTAAAAGCTGGCCTCTTGGTAATGTTTCCTTTCATTTTGAATGTGGCAAGGTCACCACTTCACTATCTCCCAGTGACTGTAATTTTTAAAAGTTTTTAAAAATGAGATTGAGACATAAAACTGTTTATTTACTGATAAGCTTTACCCCAAAGTGTGTATCCTTGGAAGGAATTTACACTCAGACTATAGGCTGATTTACCCCCTTCCCATCAGCCACACACCTCCCTCCACTTCTCCTAGCTTCACATCCCATTTCCATACTGGGTTCAGAAGCCTAACAGTGTGGCATCATCATCAATAGTCATTTAGGAGTGGGTTGCTTTTCACGCCACTGGATGCAATGAAGATTCATAGCAACCTATTTCAAAAGGAACGTACAGGATGGAAAGAGAGATGGAAATTACACACTTGCACACACACACACCTACACACACACACACACACACCACAGGCTATTGGGTTACCACAGTTTGGCCTTGTAGGCCCATTGAGGTGTTGGGAGGGACGCGTTGGAAGACAAATGACCAAGATTGAAAATTATTTTGGAATCGGTGAGGAGTGAGTAAATAAAGGAAATGCTGTGTGTCTTCAACAAAATTGGCCCTGAATTGTTGTAAACTTTATGTTGTTTTCTAAATGTCCATTGCAACCAATCAAAATCCTTCTGAATAGAAGCAGACATATACAACATACATCTTAATATCCATGACTGTGCAGAATAAAACTTTTAACGTCAGATTTGATGCTCTTTCATGATTTTACTAATGGCAACTCTTTGCTGTTATAAAATGGACTACAATATGAAACCACAAATTTACAATTTAAAAACTACTTTGCAAATGGACTGATATTTCAAGTTGCTAGACAGACTTTTTGTAAATCTGCATGGGAGAAAAGCAAGCTAGCATGCATATAAATGAGGAAAGAGTCAGTGAGTTTTATTAAAACATGCACATGAGTATTTGAGGGATAAATTATTGCCATCTTTTTCCAAATGTTTTACAGCACATGCTGTTAAAATGCAGTGAACCACACGAGTGATAAATCAGTCTCTGTTTAATGTAAATGCAGAGAGAGAACTTGACCATTTTCTTGTCATCTTTTGAAGACAGGTTGTTAGAAAGCAGTAGAAGTTGGATTGAACATAAAGAGCTGCAGAGCTGCAGAAAGGCAGCTAATTACTAATGATAAAAGAAAGATCATAGCATGCAAATCTGTAAAGTACTGCAGCTACTGATTGAATGCACATGCATGCCGTGATCAGAAATGAAAGTAGGTTTTATCAGTGGAAATGTGTAAATTGGTGCCTTCTTTTTGGGCAACCAGAAGATAGGAAAAGAAAAAGGGAGAAAAATGAATAATCAAATGCTAAGGAGGTAATTTTCTGGGGTAATGGCTTTTTCCTGTTTCTAAGGATTAAGGATGAGGCATTGTGTTGGGTCCTGATGAGGGAAATGTGAACGGGATTCATATACGAGACGTATGTCGCCTCAACCATCATCAAGGTTGGAGCACAAAAGGACTTTCACTTGATGCTCACCCATAGTCGGTCTGCTGCTCTAATTTATGGTCCCTTTTAGAGGCTGACACTCAAGGGTAGCAAGCAGATGCAGAGATCATTCCCTTGGTTCTTTCCCTGAGACCCATGTTAATCGGCCCACTCCCGCCCACTAATAAATCTATTAGAGAGCTAAACACTGTATAATGGCTTCAATCGGTGCTTTGGCTCCATGAGGTGATGCATATTAAGGTGTTTGCTGCTGGAATAGTCAGACAGCTGATTTCAAACTTCAAGAAGGTGCCAGAAATGAAAGTCTGCACAATACAATTCACTCACCGAAGAACAGAGAACAGAAGTCAATCACGAGCTAAGATTTTCATAAATAAAAGTTTTAGTACCTAAGCTAATGCAGTTGGATGATCCAGTTCAATCAATACTGATTTATTAGAAAAAACCCTCTAATGAATAAATGCAACGGCATGATGGAACATGAGTTTCTACAGTCATCCGGAGCAGCACAGTGCTGTGTTCATCTGCACAGTGTTGATACCATTCACCACTCAACAGGGATTCTGGCAAGCTTCACCTTTGACCGACCTAATTTGATTTTGTCAAATGTGTTTCCTCGCCCTGCCGAGGCCAGGCCAGCTGCTCATCTCGCTCTAGCTTCTGCTGATGTTGTTTGAGTCGCTGAATAAAAGAGGGCGAACGAGGGAGAGCGGAAAGAGGACAAAAAGGCCGGTGGACGCAAGTAGACCGAATCAAGTCCAGCGCAGCGGACTGTCTGGGAGAGATGGTTTTATCACCTCTGGCATCTCCGTACCCAACTCCAAATCCAGTCTCCCCTCCCACTCATTGTCTGCCACTTTCAAAAAAAATTAAAAAAAAGAAAAAGTGTCATCTTTTCTCTCTGCTGGTGCCTGTTCAATAAATCCCCCAGACAGTTTGGCTGGAATATCAATGAATCGCTCTCTATTAAGCTCTCAAATATATAAAGCTGTAAGTGAAGCGAGACCTCGACACTCGATGGGACTGATGTGGGTGAGCGGCATCGCCTCGGGTTAGCCAGACGCCTCTCTGGTGGAGATCAGCGTGAGCCGCTCTGGAGAGTTTGCACTCCGCCTTCGTTTATTTCTTTGCGATAATTAGGAGCAGTGAATTCTCAGCGTGGTTCAGAGTTTTATTCACAGGGAGGACAGCTAGAGAGATAATGGAGGGTGTCTGCAGGTAGGGGCGACAAGGAGGGAGAGTGACGGACAGGAGTTGGTGAGCACCTCTGTGGAACATCGTCACCCCGTCATGCTGAAGGTTAATATCATTTCTATTGCTGCTCTTCCACATCAAGAGGAGCCAGCTGAGGTGGTCATGTCCTGCCTTGGGGTCTCACCAGAGGAGCTGGTGGTTGTGGTTGAGGAGAGGATGTTCTGGGATTCCCAATTCAAGATCCCCCCCCCCCCCCCCGATTATTTGGATAATCAGAAGAAAGCGAGGCGAGTTTTAAACTATCATTATTTAAACATGCAACATAACATGTGGAAGGCTCCATGAACGAAAAAACTAACAGGCTGCCAGCAATAAGAGTCACTGTGGTTTACCCACAGTTTTATTAGACAATTTTAAAGCATATTTAGGGGACATTTTTATTAATTTGCATATGATTTTCTGTTTTGGAATTCAATAATGCTTATGTGGCCTCTAAATCTCTTGGCTCGGTAGGAGGTTGAAGGATCACAGATTTATTGATCGGCTGCTGTAGAGATGCACCTTCGCATATCCATATGAGCTGTAATATTACTGAGACCCATTAATCACTCTGACAGAAACAAAATGCACCCAGGCATCTTTGCCTTGCAACTGAGAAGGAGAAAAATGGAGCGAGTGGGGTTCTGGGCAAATTATTTTACATGCTAACATCCGAGTGTGCAGCAAAGGCATTGCAGCATGCTTTATTTTACTTTTACCTTACTTAAATCAAATTAATGTTCATCTGTTTTTATTCATATCAAGTCCCTAAAATCAGATCCTTTTAGGTTTTTTAACCATTTAATCATTTTTAGATTTAACAAAATTGTTTATTATTTGTCTAGAATACTTATATGTATTTTAGTACACACACATAAAAAAATTGTGAGTCTTCCTCAGATATTTATTTGTGCAAAAGTTATGTGCATATTTATGTGTGGGCCTGAGAAGCTGAAACTTTCAGGTGTTGTAGCGGCGCTCAGCTCAAAAACCTCTGAACTTTTCCATGTGGAACACATAACTGAGGATTTGTGGCTTCTCTCTCTCTTTTTTTTTTTTTTTGCCAGCAGCACAGTCTGCTCTGCCTCATTCCTCAAGTGACTTCACTTCTTATGCTTATAACAAACACAGCCCTCCAATAACTTCAAATACATAGGTCGTTTGTTTACACCCATAGGAATGTAACTAGTGCCCTTTTAAATGTGGCAGAATGTATTGAACAGAATAGAACCTAATGGCTATACAGGATGTTTGTTACTCTATCAAATATGACTTATAATAACATCAGTGCAAATGCATTTACTCAAAAGGAGGAAGGACAATGCAAAGGTACCAATTTTCATCTGAGTGAAGATTTTCTAAAGGCTGTTTGCCAGAACGAACCTCTTGCAGCAGCAATGAAGGCTGCTAGAGAGCGAGGTGGTGTTGCTAATATCTGTGGTAAATTAACTAATTATTAACCATTTCAGAAGCAGAATGTCTTTACTCCTGAACCCTGCTGGTTAGAGATGGAACTTTAGTCTTTTATAAATGGTGTCAAGTTTTTGATCGTCTAAAACTCCAGAGAAATTTTACTGCTGAGATGGGTTGTTTTATGTTTTATTTACCTCCTCTAAGACATGTCGATCCTCCCACTGTAAAAGAAAAATCTGACATTATTACTAATTTAATGAATTCTGATGCAAGTCATGATAGGATCACATCTTATTGGTGATAAAGTCTGGGGCATTGATGATCAAACCGCTAACTTTTGTATCTCCTAAATCTTTAGAAACAAGAGAAACACCTTGTTACCTTAAAGTTGCTAAATGAATTCATGTTTTGAATGTTCTTCCAGGCTTCACAAAGGTCTTGGAGAAGTTGGTCTATAACAGAATGATGACACATCTCAAGGTCTAAATGTCCTCTTTAGGAAACCTGTACTGAAATTACCTGAGAAAATTAACTCAGCGAAATACATTTTCACTTGGGATCTTTCACAAGTTTTCAAAGAACTTTGATGCTCGGAACCACAATATATTATTACAACACTATGATTTTACAGGAGTCATTTATAAATGGCTTCAAAGTTCTATTGAAAACTGCATGTAAGGATTAGCTGAAGGGTCAAGTTGTTGTGGTGTACCACAGGGAACTTGTTTCGTACCTCTTTTGTTTTTGATATATAGTACTGATATGTCTGCTGCATTGACTTCTATCTCTCCTCTACTTTTTGCAGATAATACTCAGATGTTTCTCACATACAGACCTCTCTGCATTACTATTCAAAACATATTCTGGTCACAATAAGCCCAGAGGGTTTCCTCATCTCACCTGCACATCACTCTTTTTTGTTACACTTTGATGACTATTTGTTTATTGTCCAAAAAAAAAAGACACAACTTCAACATTTGTATCACTTTATGATGTACTTTGGATGATTATACTATTAGGTAATGTGCAGAAAACAATTATTTTACAGAGTAAAAACTTTTTTCCTTTTTTTACAAACCCACTGTCACATTACACTTTCTTGGTTACCTTGGTGAAACATAAACAACAATCCATGCATGGATCCGTCCATCCACAGCCTCTCATCCAAGGTTGGGTCACAGAGGTAACAGGTCCAGAAGGGAAACCCAGATATTCCTCTCCCAGTCCAGAATTCCATGCAGTTAGTTCTGGGTCTCCTCTGAGTGGGTTGTTCCCAAAAAACCTCCAGAGGAGGTAGGAATGGCTCTACTCTGGATGATGGAGCACCTAACCCTGTCTCTAAGGCTCAGCTCGGCCACTCAACAGAGGAAACTCCTTTCAGGTGCTTGTATCTGATCTCGTTCTCTCAGTCACAATCCAAATCACCATAAGGGAAGGAGATTAGATAGACCTGGAAATCAAGAACTTTGCCTTTCAGCCTAACCTCTCTCTGTCCTATCATCATTCAAGAAGAAACACTAATACATAACCTCCTCCACTTGATGCAAAAATGGGAAAAAAGGAGCATTCCACTTTTTTCTGGCTGAGAACTATGACCTCAGATTTAAGTCATCCTGGACTCGTCACACTCAGTGAAAGCTGTAGGTTGTTGCTTGGAGACAACAAAGACATGAAGGTGTGTAAAAAATATGCAGCATTTTTGCTACTTTTTCATTGTGTTTTACCAATAAAATGTTAGAATAAAGTTTATGTTTGGGCTAAAATAAAGTCCTGTTGCCACCTGTAGGGATACACTTTATAGGCTGCATATTCATCAGGCAAAATAATAGGTCATTATTTGCTACAGACACAAAGGGACATAGGGTCAACTTTTTATTTTAGCAAACAGTCTCATTCATCCATGTTTGTTATTTGTGAAATTCAGCTTGGAGCTCTGGAGATACTGTCCAGCTTATTAATTTTATGCAGGGTAAACACAGAGATTGGGCTATATATATGTGAAAATTCGGGTTGAAATCAACATTTCCGTGAACAAGATTCCCCTTGAGCCTTTCTGTGATCAATTATGTATGTGGCGAAGAGAGCCAAGAAACTATTTTTAAAGTTCAACTTCTTTGCATTTTTATTTTTTATCTCTAAAGGAAATGTGTGTATCGAGTATTTATGTTGATGCTTGTGATGAATGTCAAATGAGAGAGGCAATGTGGTTCAGGAAACGGGGAGGAAGATCAAACGTAAGAGGAGAAAAGCCTCAGAGAGTAGCTGGGATGTGAGGTTAAGGAGGTACCACGCTGACAGAGCGTGTTGAGAGTACATGCTCCCGCTCCCAAACTCATCTTCTGCCTCCTGTCGTTTACTCGCTGCTGTTCCACTGGAGTAATTTCAAGGAGGAAGGAACTATCAACCCACCGTGATTATGGAAGCCAATCAGAGCAGCCTCACAACAAACAGAGATGTGACTCAATGGGCACACGTAGCGCTCCACCAGGTGTGTACTGTAAATGAGACCAGATAATGGCCCGCAAGAGGTGATTTTATATCACTCTGAAGGACGATGCAGACACAAAATGGCAAAGATAGTCCAGGGACACAAAGATGTTTGTGTTTCCTCTATGACATAATGATATTTTCCCACTTGTTAAATAAGTTATCTTTACTTTTCTGAGACATAAATCCAAATAATGTGGGAAAAAATGCATAATAATCAGGACATTAGATAAAAATCTTTATTTTGAGTCATGCCTCTTGGAAACAACATGTCAAATCTCATCTAACACGCTTTATCGTGACCCTTTGGCATCACATTGAAAAGCATTTGGTGCCTTTTGGCATTTACTTTAAACTTGTATTAATAGAAGAAATGATGTTAAAACATTTTTTGAGACTAAATTAGATATTTTTCAGATTCAACCCAAGTTTCACGCAGCTTGCTGAGAAATCTACTTTATTGCCTTAAAAAACCAACTTGTCAAAATTGAATCAAACCAATAAAACAGGGATGGGTTTAGATTACAATGCAACTGCAAAACCTTCACTATCAAATTAAACAAACAGAATTGATTATTGTAGACATGTTATATTTGTTTGGTCTTTCGTCTGCCTGAAGTATTTTACCTCCTACCTCTAGAGCAAAATGCATGTGCAGTTTGTTGTCCCATTCATCTGCAGATGGGGAAAGTTTCTTTGTGCTTACCTTGCAGCTTACCAAAGTGTGCTGCGAGAACTTGAAACCCCTAGTCCCTACACACAAGAATAGACTTCAGTGTTGTGGATTCCCAGATCTAAAATAGCATGTGAACCACCAGCATCAGGTACAAAAATGCATTTCAGGTGGGGCCAAAGATTGCATTCAAGAATCAGAAGTTACACATGTTGAAAATCAGATCTACAAAAAAAGATGAGTGTGTGAGTGTGGGTTTTATTACAGCAGGTCTGCCTTAGAAACCAGTTTTAATATTTAAACATCAGATAAACCCACATCGATGTGCTGCAGGAGTCAAAATAAATTGTCAGTGATTGAATTTAAAAAACAGCCACAATGAAATTATGCATTATATATTGAATCTGAGCTGTGATAATCATTGTTATGTAGTTTAAAAAAATCCTAAAGCATTAAAGCTCATTTGTCTTTGATTAGGGGCCAGCGGACTCCCCACAGCAACCACAAGGACTTGACATCCATTAAAGAAAATTATGAACCTGTCGGGAATCCGATCTGTAGTTGAAGCAAGCTGCTGACTCCTCATTCCCCTGATGTCAGGCTACACATTTGCATTTATAGCCAGTTTAAATGCATTCTTTAAAGCTTATAGGGATTTATTTTAACTCTTAAGTTTCAGTTTAAATTTACGATACGAAGAAAGTCACTCAGGACCCTTATTTGACCTCTTGTTTGTTCTCTGTTTACCTCTCTTCCTTTGACTTTGAACTCTCCTGTCTGTGTGGTACCTGTCCATCTCAGACACAGAAAAAGACAAGACTGAAAATGCCAAAGAAAGGAAAAAAAAGAGGTGTTGTCAGCATGGAGAAAGTACTGACACTCTAAGGAAAGAGTGAATAATTGAAACAGCCTCTAAAGAAAGGGCCCCAGTTCTGATGGTCGGGCTGTCAGCATCCAGTGAAGTAAGGACATGATGTGAAGCAACTTTACAAGCCGTTCGGAGGTCTCTGTTCAATGAGACTGTAATAACCAGTTCTCCTAAGCGCCGCTCGCGGACGTTACTCCAGAAAGATGGCGAAAAGAAGAATGTTTTTGTTCTTGGGGATTTATTAAGCCGCACAAGGGTCTGTCACTATGATGTGCAAGTGATTAAAGGGGTTTGCAACACAAGCGCATCAAGATCTGACAGTTTCGTACAGCCGAACTGGCTGTACTCACTGATATTTGTTTGCATTTCAGCCGCGTTGTGTTCAAATTTTACTAGCACACTGTTTAATATGTAAACATTGTTTAAACTGCTGTCAATTTATGCATTACATGGCTATTTCAGCTGAAATATTCTGATATTCCTGCAGGAGGTGCCTCGGGCTACACATGGAGTGCAACTGTTAACTCTTGCAAAAAACTAGAATTCCATGTAAATAACCATGTAACACAAAACTGACAGGAATGCAAAGGTCTGAGAATCAGCTAAAGATCTGGAGACCTGAGTGGTTTCAGAGAGGTAGAAACGTACTTTGTTCTTGTCAGTCGTGTCGGACTTGAAGTCATTTTGAAGTCTTGTTTGCTCATAGTACCACTATACAGAAAGGACATGACTCCTAATGAGATAGAATCTACAATAATAGGACTATAAAATTAATCTAGTAATAATAAATTACCAATATGTTAACAGCACATACTCAAATTGATCTCCTCTAACAAACAGCAACACGTTGCTTGCATTGCTGCTCTCAGCTGTATTTATTGGCTTTCCTTTGTCCATCATCTGTAGTGGAGTTGGAGCAGATGATGTATTGCTGCCATCATACAGCCATAATAATGTGTGTGTGATAAAAGGCAAAGGTCACTCTCAGCTCACAAGTACACTGTCAGCTGAAGGGAAGAAACAAGTTCTCCCAGCATGGCGCCATGTTGACCTTATATCCTTCCAACATCTTCTAACGCTCTACTTTTCTGTCTTCAAAGCAACTGAACCTCAAGTTGCTTGTATTACACTGGAAAATGTTAAATTCCCAGTAGATCAAAATTAGCAGTGAAAGATCAGAGTCCTTTAGCTGCTTAGAAACAAGGGCTGGAGCGTGCTCAACGCGGACCATTATCAGCACTTATTTAGGTCATTATGACAGATTACTGTTGTCCCAAGGTTACACCTCTATGTTCACATTAGCACATCTCTAACATCAAATATTAGCAAAGATTAATTAGCAAAGGTGTTAAAAAAATGACCCAAAACAAAAACATGTCTTTGTTTTAGCCAACCTCTTGAGGAGAAAATGATATTTTTTCTATGTTTTAAATGAAAGCACTGCTACTGCTAAGGTTTGACAACAAAAAAATAAAAAGGGCACATTATGCAAGTATGGGTATGTAGATGTGCAAATCTGCAGCATGTCATTTATTAATAGGGGAACATTTTACAGCCTGCAGTTATACGATCACTGGTCACTTTTACACCTGCTCAACAGTCTAACAGCCAATCACATGGCAGCATGAAGGCATTGAAACATGGAGACAACTTGCTGAAGTTCAACCAGAGCATCAGAATGAGGAAAAATGGGACTGGTTTACTCCAATTACAATTCACATAGATTCACCAAAACTGGACAATAAGAGGCTGGAAAACGTTTCCTGGGCTGATCATGATTCTTGATTTCTGCTGCAACACTCAGATGGTTCAGTCAGAATTTGGGGTCAACAACAAGAAAGCAACATGGAGCAGAAACTGAGGAATGTTTTCAACACCTAACAGCTAACGAAGTGAATGTCATGCATGAATCACTGCCTTCATGCTTGTATTGGCACATTTTAATCAGTTATTAACGTCTCAGGATAAAATAAAATGAAAGCAGTTTCACTACTGGAAGGCGAAAAACTGTTTTCACTGAGGTCAACTCCAAAGAGTTATCAGTCTCTGTGGCACCAACTTCTAATCTTACTTCAGTTAATAAAATTAACCAAAGGTAAAAAACAGCTTGCAATATGCAGCAGAGAGGGTGGACTGTAATGTGTTATAATTACATGTTAGCGCCACTGACAGGGTAACAGGAAAACAATTAGCAGCTTTTTGTACAGAAAAACACAAATTCCCTTTTTGGCTTCAGAAAGTTTATCTATTCACACATCGTCTGTATAGCACTTCAATTCAGAATACAGCAGATTTACAGGAACATTAGTATGTGTGAAGGGGTCAACTCAAGGAAAATATTTAACTATTTATGATGGGGGATGGTTTCCAACACATACAGTTATCTGGATACTGATCAGATAGATTTAAACGCAATAATAAACAGACATTCTCAACATTCTGGTTCATTACAATCAATATGCATTATTATTATTATTATTATTCATTTGAGCTGCATTTTTTGTTTTTTCTTGAAGTTAGAGATGGTAGGTCACTATTAGATTCTCATCAAGGTAATTTAAAATCTGCGGTCCACAAAAGGTGAGCAGGTACATTACATCCATACTTATTTTAAAAATATATATTTGTTTTATATTCCTTTCTGTAAAGGTGTGCAAAGGATGGAAGATTGGAATGAGATGACATAATATATGGTTACAGTTATGAACAATTTGTTACATTACATAAGCTTCTTTGAAGGGAATTAGGACATCTAAAAGGTTTGCAGTGTTCTAATTGTTTTTATGATTTTATTTAGGAGAATTTCTAATTTATTTGGGCTGGAAATGTTCTACACCATATGATGTTGCAATAAGTCAGATATGGGTTGAATTTTTTTTTTGATACAGGGCGAAGAAATGCAGAGACTTAGAAAAAAGCTTGAAAAAGTTTTCTAATTTCATCAGTATGACATTTAAAATGAATGAACTCATTGATGAGGATCCCCAGTAACTCTGAGGTGGTGAGTCTGGAAATATTCTGTCCATTTATTTTAGGACCATTTTGCTTAATATCACTTTTTTTTTGTACTGGAACAAAACAAAATGCGGTTGATTTGTGCAAATAATGAGGAAAAGTTTGTAAACCTGATTGAGGTGGCGACAGTCAGAGCAGCATAACTTCAACCTCTTCAAAAAAAGTAATTTCCTTTCCATTTGGGCCTCTACGGTGTGAGGCTGCATTAGTCCTCGTGTGTTTTTATTAAAGCTAACTTTGAGTAAAATGATAGAAAACTAAAACTAAACACAGATTAGCGCACAGTAGTTCATAGATTAGAAACGTTAAATACTGACCAACAGCTGTTAGTTGATTAGGCATTTAATTATCCACCCTTTAGCTGTATTGGCTCACAGCATAAACTAAACTTAGTATTTGTTACTGTTGATTTTACCGACTTGTTCCATCTGCTTTGCCCCTTGTGCACTTGTGCAATTCTTCGTAGGCACTTAAAGCATCTGTTGGGAGTTTTTCTGATTGTTTTTCATCTACACATGGTCACCACTCTAGAAAACCAATTACCGTGGGGAATACTAAATCACCACAACCAATTTGCCATTCTATTGCAAGAAGTGAAACCAGGATGGGAGCAGGAATGTGTTCTCATTTGTTTGCATCTAGCTGAGAAACATTACCAGAATAACACAAGTAAGGGATTAATGTTAAAAGGAATTGTTGAAGAAGATAAGAAGCCGTTTCATGTAAAATACTCTTAAAGACAGCTAAATTGAATGTATTAGGAGTTGCTTTACCCTTTTTCTTTTTATGGTTTCAATAAGAAGGCGAAAAGATTAACAGCTCTAAGACGATTTCTTATCAAACTCAAATTTGGGGCAATGAGTGAGAATAGTATGCTTTTTTATCAAAGTACTGTTTAATAAATTAATGCAACTAGGCCATGGACCTAGTTTCTGTTTTCACAATACATGCTACAGCTATTTCCAGGATCAGGACTTGAATGACTCAGATGCAGAAAAAGAGCGCAGTTACTCATGTTCAGCAGATGCCTCTGTGTTGGGTGCTACTGGCTGCTGTCTCTCTCAAATGTCAGTCTCACGCAGATTCATTGCTTTGGTAATGCGACTTGGTTAAACCAGATGGTTTAGATGGATAAATGGCGTGATTCACATTAACTGTTGATTAATTGTTCTCATTTATTGTGCCGACAGAATAGTTTTCCTCCTCCCCTGACCTCAATCTCCGACGTCCTTTGTAACCACTTTGATAACTTTGAGTTCTATTTTCTCCTCTTCTGCCTCCTCTTTCGCTCCTTCTGCGGCGCTTATGCGAAAAACCTATAAGCCGATTTTAGTTCCCGTTTTAAAAATAATAATAAAAAGGAAAAAAAAAAAAAAAAAGAAATCCTCACATTCACAATGAGAAAAGTGAAAAGCTTTATTCTCCTGGAACTGCGCCGGATTGCCTTTATAGCATGCCTGAACTCTTTTTATTTCGGCAGTGCTTTATAGTACCGTGTCTAATTGCGATGGCACTTTTAATTAAAAGTCAAGGATATGTGGTTGTTTGTGAAGGGAGACTAATCTGTTCTTGCCTTCACTTCCAGTGCTAGCTATCTTCCATTTATCTGCCTAATGAGAAAATAGAGAGGCAAGTGCAGGACTTTCTGATATTTGCCTTGCTCTAAATAGATTTCTGTGAATTTACGATTAGCAACCGAGCCGGAGACCACGCTACGCGGCGGCTCAGACATCTTATGTGCAACCAAAGATAACAATGAGAAATTTTCCCCAAGCACCAAACTCTAAAAGTATCTTTGAGCTCAATATTATGTGTGTAAAACATGTTTATCAAATGACGGACTTTAATTTATTCACCCTGCATTTCCCTAATTTGTGTTTCGGACTTGTTTTTCATGTGAAGCAGAACAATACAAACAACTGCATGGAAGCTTTTACTTTCCATTTTATGTGCCGTCTGGTGAGTACTTTGATTTTGCAGCAGGAAGGTGGTGATGTGAATAGGTAGAGGATTATTCAAACAGAGGACAAGGGTTCAGGACCTCGCGTTGGCAAGCATCTGTCTTGCAGGAGCGTCTACGAGCACGAATTCAGAATCCCAGCCAGGTCTGCACCACCTGACTTTCAGCTCTGACCTCCCTGTGAGAGTACAAGCACAATGATCAATGAAAGGTCTAATCATGATTTGATTTTGTCATTGAAGTCAGCTGTCCAGCTGTGTCATCTTGAATTAATGTTTCAGTCCCTTTGGGTTTGAGGTATTTTTTTTATTTTATTCTGGCTAAAGGTAAAAGTTAATGTAGTATTTGTTAAATCGGAAGCACTAAAAGTGATTTTTTTTGTTTTTTAATTAAAGTCATGTATA
This sequence comes from Callopanchax toddi, assembly GCA_006937965.1. NCBI lineage: Eukaryota > Metazoa > Chordata > Actinopteri > Cyprinodontiformes > Nothobranchiidae > Callopanchax > Callopanchax toddi. The sequence continues at coordinate 1,191,943 of SSNR01000114.1, forward strand.
ATATTAGACTTAAAAACCTGGACTGGATCAAGAACAACCAAAATGCCAAAACTACAGAGTGATTTTTAGCTGTGATTTTGCTGCCATGGTTGCAGTAAAAGTAGAAGTCCGTGCACGTTAAAAGGCCCAGTGGGGATGAAGGGCCACAGCTGGGATTCAGCAGAGGGGAGAGATTAACAGAGTGCTCCACTATTTTCCTTTGTGGAAGGCCCAGTGCCCAACCTTACAGCTGAGGAGACAAAGCCATGCCTGAAGGCAAGCTAACCTCCAGAGATGGACCACAATCACAGAAAAAGGAAAAAAAATCCAATTGATTCCAGCTCGCACAATCATCAGCCAGATACGGACTCCAGTGGGTTTTGACAATGACAGGTTTCTTGGCTCTTAAAGAAAAATGTCACCTGAAGTTCTGTGATGCTCTGGGGAAATAAGTTCAGCCTTGTTTTGCTATTGTCACTCTACACGCCTTAAACTATTGACATGTTGATATCATTTTGATAGACAGTACATTCTGAGTTTTGATTTGGTATTTTTATTAAAACACACACACCTTTTACACCACTGCAACCATTTCATACCTATTGCACACACTCATTTGATCCAGTAAATATGATACATGTGTAAATATACACGTTCACATTCATGCATATTTCCAGCATCTTTCTTTTTACACTAGATACAGAAGCTAGTGTTTAGCATTGAGTTTGGTTGGTTTAAGACAACACAGATTTGTGACACACTCCATACTTTACACACTCTTAACTTAAGATAAATAAAACAAAATATGCTGGTGATTCAACATTTCTTTGTGAGGGTTTTAGACATTTTCAAGTGTGTGATTATTCAGTCAGTTGCAGTAATTGTGCATCTACGTGGATTCATTCGACTTTGTTCCAGATAACTCTTGGTTGTTTAGATTTATAACACTTTGTTGTTGCTGTAATGTTTTATGTCTTAGTGACTGTAATGCATTATTTGGCACTTCCCTGGGAATATTTTGCAACAGTTTATGAGTTTTTGTGTTCCAGAGAATCCATTTATAGTTTTTCATAAACCTTGTGGCCATTGTGTTCAATAACCTCAGTCTTACTATACATATTAGTTAGATGATGGCCAATTTTCATCAATAGAAAAAACATATGGCCAACTTGAACAAAATCACCATGTTATTTTCCAATTTTAGTCTTTTTTTTAATATAAACTGAATTAAAAAAGATGGAACCCTGCAAAATTGTATATTTTACAAATAAAACAAAAAGTGTGTAAAAGGTACACAAGCAGTATCGTCTGTTCTGTCTGGCCTTTTTTTTTAAAACATGCATAATTTAGCCACGATCCTACAGTGTGTGTTTTATTCATGTGTGTTTGCATGTAGGAATACAAGAAAAGATCAGGCTGAGACAACACATGGCAGTAAGTTTTGCAGGACTTCCAGCAGCCTGTGTGTAACTGTGGGTTGAGCAGAAGGTGGGTGGTGTAAATTCTCCCTGCTCCTCCAGGCATCTGAGCTCAATCGCTAGGCCTCTTTGGCAACAAGAGAAGGACCAGGTGTCGGCTCTCGAACGAAGGGCTTTGATGCCAGAGTGCAGTGTGGTGTCAGATTTGGAGAAAAAAAAACTATTCTGCATGTGTGTGCATGTGTTTGTGCGTCGACAAATGTGTGAGTCTATCCAAAGTGGAGACCACAAACTTCCAGGAACTTGCTACAGTTTTTTGTATAAAATATGTCACGCAGGACTACAAAGAACCAGAAACTGCATCACGTAGGTTATCTTAATGTTTCTCTTTATTTGAATAAATGCATTCATTGTGTCAAGCAGCTGTGCTGCAGGTCAAAGGAGCTTGACATCTATTGTATAGTTTTAAAATAGCTGTTGAATTTGCAGATCTCAGGACATGGAAATGCTCTCATAATGCCAGCCTAAGCAGCATAAATCCACACAATTGACAAGTGTAAGGCCAAGTGGTTATGACAGCCCTTGGCAGATTTTAGACCATATTTATCTCCACAACTGTCAGTTTTGCCGACCCATCAATAATGGTCCATCCATCACTTTTGCATTTGAATGTTTTCAAGGTGATCTTTAACAGCTTACTTTATGCATCTGCAAAGCATGAAGTGACTGCTTGTTGTATAGGATAGAACATCGTTTTTTCTGCCCCTTTAACTTAGTGACAGTTGTAACATTTTTTCCCTTAACACACCAAAGCCAGAGGCCATTAAGGATGTGCACACTTAGTAGTACATCAAAGCTCAGATAGCAGTGTTTGACGTGCATTCGCTCACTGCCCTAACATGCTAGACAGGCTCACTCCTTCGAAGGTTAGAGAACGCTTAGCATCTCAATGAGGCTAAATCTGTCATAGGTGAAAGCTGTGCTGCTGAGTTCATTATGAGGAGAAAAGGTGAATCTCTTATTTTGGGATCCGGGTTTGTCCTGTCAGCATCTACTACCACGCTGTCCTTGAAGGAGGCGCTCTCTCATTATGAATGGTCAGGATGCTGGAAAATCACATTGAAATTTAGATATGCTTATTAAAGGTGATGGATAAATGGATTATGTTTTTAATTGGTCTGTTATTATGAGTGCTTGATTGGATTGTCCTTCGCAGCCTATTGATCTCGCGGATGAGGTTGATTAAGAAGTGGACGCAGAAGAGGATGAGTGAGAATATACAGTATACGCTCAGGACAAGATGTCCTAAAGATTAGCGGGGACGCGTTTACATTTTTCATGTGAAGTGCTGAAGAGTGCAGAGAGGAAAATAGCCTGTGGAGATAATAATCAGCACAATGTAATGATATTATTTCCATTCTGAATGCCACGTTTTTATGTTTAAACATGTTTTATCCTAATTTATAATCCTAACTACTTAGGTTGATTTTAGATTGCAATGATTAGATTTAAAAATAAATCTAAATGTTCAAAGTTGCATCTACATTTTGAAATTTAAAAACAAATTCAGCTGTTTTTTTAACTAAATATTGAGCTAGTGTGCAGATTCAAACTGCCATGGAAAGTATCCTACCAAAATAAAAGCAGGGTAAAGAGATCCCCATAACTCCTCAGATGCACTTTAACATCAGGATTGTGCGAGTCCGTTAAATCATGAAACAAAGGTTATTGTGCAGGGACAAACCCAGGTATGAACCTTATTATATGAGCCATGATAAAACACACAAGGAAGTCTCTTCACCCTGCTTTGAATTAGAACATTATCTTAAAATGTCCTTACATTTAAATTTACATTTCAAGATTTAATTGTGCATTTGATTTTTTATATATAATTTAAAATTATTTAGATTAAATTCTTATTTAGACATTACTTGGATTTATGCTTAATCATGTTATTTTCTTCATGTTTTGTGCTATAAGGAGCTAAATGTGACAAAACATAGCTGTTAACGCATCACTTTACGATCAGCACCCCATATAATCAGAAAGCTCCAGTGTCTTTAACCTTTCCCACACTGTGACATAAATATTGTTTGTTTGTTCATGTTAGACTTCTTTATAGATTTCCGCCCTCTCTCAGGTAAACGGAGAATAAACTGTTATTCTGTGCAGTTGTTGGTCCATGATGCTCCGAAGGCAAAGGTGACATCTCACTATGACTTGGGGGGGTAAAGGTGTTTATATACAGACTGCCAGCATGACTAACATTTCCTGCTCCCATGAGCACAGTCTGTTGGGGTCACACACCCGGACACAAGCCCTCCCTGAAGATCACCTGACAACAATGACCTGCTTGGGGCTGAAACCTGCTCAAAGAACTGCAACAGAGGGCTTTCCTTTAGCTTTTGTGTTCTGTTATTCTATAAAAAAAAGAGAGCAAACAACTAGATTTCTTTCTTTCTTTGTGTATGTTCTGACATTTATTTTATACTGCGCACAGAGTTTGGTCTGTAATAAATCTAGTTATAGTACAGTTTCCCAAAGAAAGCACGCCAACAACATAATGTACGAAACAAATCACCAAAACTGCTTGATCGTATAAAAACATGTCTGTAACAAAACTCCAACTCGGTGTAGTATTTCTACATTATAGATGAAATAACTCACCACAACAAGAATCATAATACATGCTGCAAAGTGCTCAGGGTTTAACCCTCCTCCTTCCCAGCACAGCGGCTTAGACAACAAAACAAAAAGAAGAATCCACTTTTAGTAGATCTTTTCATTGCATAACAAGGATTTTGCATCACTCCTAAATAACCCTCATTTGACATGAAGCGTTGCTGTTCAAAGGCAGGCGGGAGGATACACCTAGCTTAGCAAAAAATACAGAGAAATTCATTTTAATTTGATCATAGTTTCTTTTTCCGTGCGTGTCCTAGGCTTCAGCTGAGCTCCTAACAAAAGAGAAGAAGCATTTTATAGTGCCTGGGATGAAATGAGGACACAGACTCGGTTCTACTCATGTATGCAGCGGGTTATTAGAACCAAGTCTCAAGTTTATTAGGATCAGTTACGGTTTCAGACGAGGCGACGCGACTTTGTATCGTGTTTAAAACAGCCCCAGATGTCTGAGGAAGGCGTTTCTTCTGATGCAGTACAATGACAGCTGTCAGGTTTTGATCAGACAAGCCGGCAAAGGAAAACTAACTGAGGGAATAAGCCGAGATATGCTCTCGACAGAAAAATGGGGGAAATAAAACTAAAAAGATTGGAATTTCAAGTGTGAAAAGCAGAAAACCTTCCAGAAAATAGAAGTGAAACAAGGAGATGGAACTAAAGTGACCGAGTCTAAAGTGTAGCAGTGATGTTGTCTTTTCAATCAATGGTGAAAACATTTGAATAAAATTGCCAGATTTTCTTCAAAAAAGTATTTTGACGTTATAAACTGTGGCGAGTAAATTAAAAGCAGAAACACTTGGAAAGTTTTGCATTTTATTGAGCGTGGAAACACATTTCCAGACAAAACAGAAACACACTGAAAACTGAGCACAGTAAAAGGATAAGCGTGCATAGCATGAAGAAGGCAATAAAACAAATCTTCATTAAATTGTTGCTCCCTCGTCATAAAGGGATTGCCATTGGGGGGCGTTGTTATCACTGTATTTGAAGAAGAAGAGGAGCAATAGATGGGGTGAAAAGCAGCAGCAGACATAATTAAATGAGTCCTTATCATTTCTGTTTTCTTCCAGCCACACGAGAATAAGGACATTAAATGTCACCGCAGAAAAGTTCACTTTGATTTGTCTACTTATGAATCATTATATTGGCCTGTGTGCATCAGTTTTGCAATCTAATATTTCTGAGACAAAAAAAAAACAAACAAAAATAAACAAGAAGCCTTTTCTTTGATGTCTGTTTATTTAGTGTGAGTGATTTATGGTCACTCAGAATAAATACAAATGAGGAGGAATATTTAATTTAAGTCAAAATGTTAAAAAAAAAAGCAGTTTGGGGAAAATATCTCAAATCTTGTTTCCTGAAAAAGTCAAAATGATGTGAAAATATCAAAATAGGAGGTTTTAGGAAGGGTGTAAACCTGGCTGTGTTCCTAAAGCTGACTGGTTTGGGTTTTATTTTAAAATGAAAATTTGTAATTGAGGGTTTCAAGTGGTCTGTTACTGCGTAAACCACTAAATAAATGCAAGATCATTTCTTAAATTAGTCCAATTCAATCAAAAAAATAAATAAAAAAAGACAATTTTCAACATTTTACCCATAATTTCAGAACTTTGAAGAAAAAAAAAACACATTTTGCGTTATAGTTTTTTTCCCGACTGACCCAAATATGCCACTGTAATTTAGACTCAGAAGCTTACAGTAAAAAGAAACAAGAAAAAGTGTTCACATTTTTCAGGTGAATATCTTCAGTCAACATGCTTTTCATAATTTACTGCTCTGGGAATTTGTTTCAGATCATATAAACTAATGAGGGTTCCTTTCCGAGGTAAGAAAACACTACAGACATCCTATAAACCCATTTCTGGTTAGCAAGTAGCTTTAGGAGATAATCAAATGTTCTTTTAAACTTTAAAGCTCTATTTTGATGATATTTTAATTACTTATACATCCTGCATGTACTCACTGAGTGGCAAGTGGTAGAAACCTATAGCTGAACCACTTAAGAATAATGGTTATCTGTCTTAACCCAGTTGGGTGAGAGGAAAAGAAAGGGACACAAATACATTCTACAAGCACAAGACCAAAGACCTAAATATATATAAAAAGGAATCCTAAGTTAGTGTGAGTATTAATCTCACATACGAGCGTAAAAGACACCCGAGCGAGGAGAGGTGATCAGTACATCACAAGATGTCCCCCAGTATCCTCAGGCTATAGCATTTTAATTAAAGGGGATTGCCTAGGATCACTGAGGTCAGCTTATACTAGATTTTTCTAAAAGGAAAGCGAGGTTTTATAAAAACCTGTTTTTAATGGTAGTCTGCCTTCAGTTCATTCCACTTTTAGCCTCAGAAACCACAAGCTGCAATCTGAGAGCAAAGAAAGCATCAAGGCCTTGACGATATGATAGATTTTGATCATTATGAGCTTTATATGTAAGAGGAAGGATTTCTGATTTTGCAGGTTGCCACCAGGGAGAAGGTGGAATTAGAGAAAAACATCAGCTAAATACTTTGCATTAGCAGACCTGGTGTCAGTGTCTGTAGAAATATTGGGAAAGGTTCTGTAATCATCAGCTGATGTGCAGCACTGCACTGCAGAGCTGCAGAACTCGTTTCCAGTTCTGAAAACTGTTTCATGCACAAAACATTAAACACACACACTCACACACACAGCAAAGGATTAAAGAAATGTCACACAACAAATCCTGAGCTACGTTCATGTACAAAATGAAACTACCACCCTGTTTCTTTACTGTTGCCAAGGGGCTGCATTTTCTGACATGTATGCGTGGTCTCTGAATTAATCATCTGAGTTCTAAAATATGGGCTCATTCCAGGCCACTATAATAAATTGGTTGCAGATTCACCTTTTGTGTCCTCACTGTCTCATGCTCAAAGCCAAATTAAGACAATGTTTATTTATGAAAAAGAGGTCTTAAGGCACAGGAGGATAACTATTCATTTTGCCCCCAAGAGGGAAAGAGCTTGTCTTGGTGGATTTAATTTACGACATTTATTTTTGCTAAATACTTTTATCTGTTATATACCGTTAAATCAATTCCCACCTAATAAAAAACAGCATATTTCCTGACTTTACATTCAGTTGTAATTTGATAAAAATGTGATCCTTTAATCTGAGACACTTGAAAGTCAGTGTTACAGAGGAAATCACTCAGATGCTCACTTACTTTCTGTAGCCACCTGGTCGTGTTCAGGGTCGTGTGAGGGCCAAGGAGGTGACAGCGCTAACCACTACACCACTGTACTGCCCTCAAGGGGCTCAACAGCCATTTAATTCTCCTTAAAGGCTCCCTGTGTAGGAAGCTGTAACACGTAGGAGTAAAACCTGCAGTAGACTGAATACGCTCCCATCTACCCATAAACTACAAACAATGAATAATTCAAAAGGCTCTACAGACAGTTTTGTATGTCCCTACTGGGCTACAGTAGAAAGATTCAAAACAATGAACGAGATTCTTTTAATGGTCACAAACTGAACTTTTATAAAACAACAATTATGTAAATAATAATACTTTATTTTGTATACTTTAATACATATATGTTCACATGTTGCAACCACTCATTAGTTATAGTGTTTACTTCACTTTTTGCATCTTTGAAAGCTGAGGCCTGCATTTCCCCCAAAAACATGTTTGTGTTATTTCTAAAAATGTTCCCATAAACATAAAAAAGTTTCTAGTATTTTTCCATCCACATGTAAATGACCCCAAAACACTCCAGTAACTGTGGTGGACCTGTATCTGGTGCTGTGATGTAGATAAACAACAAGTAGAGCAAATCATGAATTAATAAAAGTCACCTAAAACCAGAATCACGGTGCAGAGTATTTTCATAAAGTTTGTGCACAGATGATTTATCAAGCATCAATTAAACAACAGAAGACAGATGTCTATGTCTGTGGCGTGAATTATAAACAAAACAGTGAGAGGATGGCAAATACAAAAACAAGAGGTAAGTCTTTTGTGAGGCTCGATGACGACATTTGTGTCACATTAAACTACAAAGACACAAAAGTGCAGGACAGTGTTGACTGAGCGCCCCGTCAGTCCAAATACTCAGATATAAAGGACATTTTTCTCTGGTTGGTTCTGCTCTGCAGTGAGTCAGATATTTGATGTGTTATTGTTCCACAATACAGCACATGAATGTTTTCCTGTATAGTTGAAGAACCGGGTCGTGTAGCGTCTGCAGCACAAATGAAAGTTCTGCCATGGTTGTTGTTTATGATTATAGGTTAGCTAAAAGGTGGGGCTATGACATCACTGTTTTTCAAACGGGTGTGTTTTTTCTGTCTTTACAAAAAGCACAAAAGGTGAAGTTTCAAGATTTTTTCACTCTGATGTAATGTAAGGTCATATAAGGTCAGCGGACATGTGCAGGCCTAAGTGCTGTTTTCTCCAGCTCTACGGCTTCTCCCCCAAGGACGGTGTATGTGTGTGTGTGACTTTTGTCTTTGCCACATTTCACAAGCTCCTCCTATACATAAACTCATCAGGATTTGATATCAAACTTCACTTATCAGGAGACATTCTTTATGTTCTATATGGATGCCAGAATAAAAAACCCCAACAAATTAAAACTTGTGTTTTTGAACGCACCTTAAATCAATCTATATGCAATACAAACGAGTGCTCCACTGGTTCTGCTCACTGGTTTACTCTGCTTATCTGTCAAAAATCCTCTTTGCTTCCTCAGATTGACCAAACGTTGACCACTGACTGCTGTCTACTGCAGATAAGACACTAACTGCCCATAAGTACTTTGCACTTGGCTCTACACAAACACACGATAATAATAATTTAACACTGCTTGCATTCTTTTGTTTGTTCAAAGAGAATAAAATACAAGATAATGATGTAAAAAATAGAATCACCTTGATTTTAAAATGCATCAGAGAAACAAAAAAAGGTTGCAGAAGTCCATTTAGAGAGCACTTTTTGCAGAGAACTGCAAGAATGACTGGTGCTCTGCTGACCATTTGATTCACAGACAGAAGGTCATAAGGGGGACGTGGTTTTCACTCTACAAGAATACATTACTCCAACGCCATTACCTTGAATAGAAAATGAAGTCCTGGGCAAAATTAGAATTAAAAGTGCTGAGGGAAATGTGCCAGCTTCAAAAACACACCCACATTCTGGCTGCCAAAGGTTAACGCATAACATTTTACCAGTGGCGGCAGCAGCATCAAGGGATGCTTGATGCCAATCTGTGAGGAGACACAATGTGTTCCTTATGATGTCAGCGACTGGGGAAATTGGAATTTTTATCTCTTGGTCTCTCTTTCGCTTGCATCTCTCTTTCTCTCTCGTAAGCCTTCCTCTCTTGTTCGGTAACTGCCAGGTTCCTGGTATCCCAGATATGTCTGGGTTTGTTAATTAGACTCAGAGACAAAGAATGTGAGACGCACAGAGCGAGACTGTTCATCATAGTGAGAATTTCATCTCTGGCCAGGACTTTAAACAGTCACCTGTTTTTATAACGTCAGATACCATCAGCTGTAGAGCTCTCAGAAATAAAAATCTAGACAGAACAATATGGCAGCCTGAAGGAAAATATTTTCCACAGCTTCTCTGATATTCCAGTGTTGAATATGATTTAATGATAATAATTCATTTTTTAAATTAAAACTAGTCAAAATGAACTCTAGATGCAACAAGATTCTCAGTATGAATGCATGAAGTGTAACTGTGTTTCACATCAGGATAGTATCAATATACAGGTGACGCGACTTATTCTAGATCTTGGTCTACGTGGCAGCAGTATTTAAACTAATCCTATGATTCAGTCCAGATTACTGAATCCCAACAGGTGTTAGGACTAATGTCACAGCTCAACCATAAAATCTGTGCTTATCTTTTATACATAAGTCCAACTTTATCTCACAGAAATACATACAATGAATTTGATAGCAGATTTTCTGCAAAAATTCTAAACTGGCAGCATGGAAGCAATGGCACACAAATCCTCAAATATTAGATTAAAGTCAGTGTATTTGTGGATTCTGACTGTTGGAGACTCATAATTGTGAGAAAATATGCACATTTTCTGTTGAAATCACATTGAATTAGTAGGTAAAACACTACAATGACATGTTTTATACATACTTGTGGGACTCTTTTTAGTGCAGTTCAACGTTTTCTAACATGTCTCAGAGTTTTCAAAATTTATTTGCTATTTGTTCTCCAAAACATCCCAAAGAAGTTTCAGATTTTTCAAACTGACTTACAGAAATTGATCTGAGAAGGGAGTGAGCTGGGTTCCAGACTGCAGTGATGACTAGTTTGAGATAGTTGCATTGCAATATGTTGCAAGTTCAATGAAATATTGACTTAATGTGGTGATGGATTATCCTGCTTATATGAGTAAAATGAACATGGTTCTGAAAGGGAAAGTCAGCTCCCATCATCACATGGTGTTTTTCTTATGCGTCCACTGGTTTAGCCACTGTTCCTGTTGGGGTTATATTTTCCGAATGTGACTTTTTCCTTCAGTCTGGTTAGTTTGGGCTTAGAAAAATTCATGATTATGTAGCCAGTTCTTCCTAAGAAATTCTATTTCTGCTCCCTTCTGGATATAAAAATCTCAAATCACATCACAGAAGGAGTGTTGTTTTTTCCACCTGGTATTGAACTGGTCATGCTGGTGCTACAGAGTCTCATCAGACGGATGTAGCAAACACAAGCATGAAGACCAGATACTCAACAAAGTAATCAAGTATCACTTCGATTAACTATAAAACAGTATGGTTGGTTTTCAAGCTCTAACATGCTGCTTTTGACTAAATATCATTAACTAATCATCCCAATGAGCTGTGCTTGAACTTTAACGGGTACTCCATGCAGTCATGTGACAATTAAGTAGTTCCCAGGGTTTGTTACTTAATTGCTCATAAACACCAGCGGTGAAGATATTAGGGTGAAGCATTCTTTGTTACCAGAAGCTAAAGGTCTCCCAGCATCAGCACCACAGTTAACTCAAAGCAATGTGTAAATACAGAACCAACAACCTGTTGCAAGGGGAACTGTATTTAACTAAACAATCATTATGCTCAAAATCATTAAATGTGATGTAAATTAGGGACAAAAGCTGCAGCAAACTGCTTTTCATTTTCTATCACTTAATATCAAACAGTGATGCAATCCAAATGTGCTAATTATCAACCTTTAGGTAAAACCTTGCTCTCTCTTTTTTAACACCCTCCCACACTAAATTTGTTATTTCCTTTTCTCTGTCCCCACCCTTCCCTCTGTAACTCTGGGGTGGGAGGACTGGGGGCATGGGTGTATTAATAATGCAGTGCTGCCTGGAAACCAAACGCGCTGCAGCAGAGTGCTGTGTAGAATTCTAAAGAGGTATTTGTTTGTACACGGGTGCCACCTCCCTCCCCCACTCTTCCTTGCAGCCCTCTCATCTTATCTCTACCCCTCTTTACCCACCTCACAATCCTCCCTGCATCAGCGTACTCATCTGTTGTCTCGTTTCAAATGATTTAGGCTGTATGAGCTAAAAGAGGGTTCAGGAATAACCCCCCCTCTTGATTTAATATAATCAGGATGGGGGATTTAAGTGGATCCACTGTATCGGCTTCCTTAGCGATCAGAGTTTTTTTTCCCAGGGAGCAGTTTGCCGATGAAGGAAGATGCTGTAGCACGACGTCTGAACTGGACTGAAAGATATCCATTGTGCATTCTCTGTGCGGCTATTAAACGGAGACAGCCTGAAAGATGCTTTTCAGCGGGACTGAGATTACACAAAAAACACTAAAAACGGCACTTCAAGCCATCAGTTTGGGTCAACTCGAATCGAACTCACAATTTACTGCATACATGTGTGAGTGTGGGAGAGCAAAGAGTCCTTAATGTTATTTATTGGACCCTACAGTGATGTTGTACCTGGATGTTGTATCATTAAAGCTCACAATCACACTAGTAGTCATGCTGTCTCCTGTAATAAACTAAACCTGACATGAAAAATGAAGCTTTAAATCCTCAAAGCTAACTTTAAGGAACTTTAATCACAAGCAAATTATGAGTTTAGTTTAAGGATTTTCTGATTCGTTACAATTGAAATGATAGTCAATAAGTTGATCAAGGAAAACACATTTACAAGAGATAATGCAAAAATCAAAGACCATGCATTAAAACAACAACAACAAAGAACTAAACTATTTACAAAAATAATAATTTTGTTGGAAAAGGGAAAGCATTTTGGAAAAATAATGAAGCATCAGACTACATAATGAATCATTTGCCACAGACTGAAACCAATGAGATCAATAGAACGATTGGCAAAATGAGAGTTTTCCACCAAGAAAAAACAATGAATGACATTTTTGTTTTTGGGGGTAAATAATATAATAAAATCTAATTATTATTGTTTACATTTTATTCTCATAGCTGATACACCACCGCATCATCAAAGCTGTTTTCAATACTTTGAATGCTTGACTCTAACATTTGCTGTAATAGAAGGATAACCTAGTCAATTGAATTTGCCAAAGGTCCAAATCAACATCCACGTCCAGCCGCTTCTGCGACAGACCCTCAGGAGTGCCCCGACCAGGCCCCCTCTACCTGGATCAGGACCTGGATTTGCTCTGTGGTCCAGACAGAACTGGCTCTGGGTCTGGATCCACACTGCAGTCCACCATTTGGTGATGCCTGTTCTAGAGCAACTCATTTGACCAAAAACACCTAGCTTAGTGCAGAAAATGATGAATTTCTCTTTTGATGATGAACTTACGACAATCCAGCTGCACAGAAATGTAAATACCAGGTGTTAATATACAAACGTCTGTGTATATCTGTGAAAATCCCAATTACCACATAAAAATGTCTGACAAAAAAAAAAAGTTAAGAAATCTGTTTACACACTTTTTCCCCACCATCCAGACAGGAAGATTTCCTGTAATAAGTAATTTAAGCATGACTTAGAAATGTCACGATCTGTGATGGAGGCACAAAATATGTTAAAATTACATGCCTACCTCATGGGAAGTCAGAAGCGTGTCTCAATTCTTCTATAAGACGTAGAAAAATAGTGCACCATTACAGAAATCCATCACACCAGCATGTTTGATTACTATGGTGAGGCGTCTACTGCAGCAGGCAGTGATGGAAACTTGTGTGAGAGCATCATAAATCTATAAACAATCTTTTATTATTTTAAAGTGAATTTTGGATTGCTAAAGCTGCTTGTTGTTCTTCATAAATAGCATTTTAACCTCTACAAACACAGTTGGAAACTTAAAGATTATATAAGTAAACCTATCCAAAGCTCTCCTGTCCAAGGAGAGTGTTGAAACACTTGTATCAGTCCAACTTAAGGACACAGATTAGTTTAAAAAGCCCATTCAAACTCACACAATTAGCATCACAAACAACTCAAAAGGCATGCTTTCTGAATGTGAGAGGAAATCCAGAGAACCTGGAGAAAATGAGCCAACTCTACACAGGAAGGTCCAGACAAATCAAGATTTCAACCAGACCTTCATGCTGTGATGTCCCATCATGCATCAGATATGATTGTATTTTAATTATAATGTTGACTGTAGTTCAGCTAAAGTTCTTCCACAGTTTCTGATGATTTGCATAATGCCTTTCTGTGTTTTAAGCTCTGATCTTAATAATGATATCACAAAATATCCCACTTCATGTAAAGATTTTAGACTTTTATTAAAAATGATCAATCTAAAACCTGATTCTTAAATGACATTTTACTAGTGGTGGCATTAATGCACACAGAGAGGAAAAATATCTCTGAAACAACTTAATGTTCTGCAAATTCTATTTAATGAATAAAAAAGCATTTAATTAGTAATTTTGTTAATACCATTTTCCCACAATGCAGTACAATAATGAGCACTTGCTTATGTTTTAGATGTAGAAATAAAAAAGATAATTTATTCTAAAGAAGGAACAATCAGCTGCTCAAGTGAAAGCGCAGCTACATTGAACTTTTTTCTTACAATATTATCATGAATATTGATAATGCACAAAATATCAACAGTCTAGAAAGATGCATCGCTTTTGTGGAAGATTTTCCTTTAAATATAATATTCCAGCTCCTGTAATCCTACATTATCATCAAGTGTTCAGTGTGCCCTTTGTGAATCACATGATGTAAAACTTACTGCTACAAATTAGAAGATGCACACAGCCTAGTAAAATCACCATGCCTGCCTTTGTTCCATCTTAGCAGGTCTTCCATTATTCAATGTCTATAGACTAATCCGCCGGTTGATTTATGTGTTTTTCTCTGCAGAGATGGCACCATTACGGTGGTGTTATAGTCAAACCGAGCTTGGTTTTACTGACACTGAATGCACGGCTGAATTGATCACAGTTAGGATCATCACTGATGGATGAAAACAGCTGATGTAAATGGTGATGTTTATCAGTCCTAAAACATGAACCTTAAATTGCTGAACATCAATTATGAGAAGAAAAAAAAAGTAATTTATTATGGACTTAAAGGGATAGTTCAGAGTTTTTGAAGGGTTTCTCTAGTGATTTTTTTTGGGTGTAGTTATATTTTGAAAGGTCACAGTTTGAATAAATAGAGGTCAGTTCTGACCTGTGTTGATTTTTCCACCTTAGTTTTAGTCGTAGTCTTTTGGACAAAAATCTCATTAGTTTAAGTCACTTTTGAGTTATTTATGTGATAGTTTTAGTTTAGGTTTAGTCAACAAAAATTCTAAAAGGTTTTAGTCTAGTTTTAGTTTAAAACAGTATTAGTCTTTCTACAAAGTAATTTAGGTCAATAAGTTGGAAATCGGAATCATTTGCTGCCGGTTCAAACATCCCTGCATGTTCATAGCGTTTATTTTGTTTAAAAACTTGCAAATGCATTTTCTGCATGCACATTAAACACTGAACAATGTGAGATGAGAGAGGATGTTTTAAATTGTGAGTGACAAAATACATCACAAGAATGCATTTCTGCACTGTGAGCGAGTGAAACTGTTCTGCATCCTCCAAGATCCTGACCAGGGCATCATTGAGCTCCTGGATGTGCAACCTGGTGGCATCAGATGAACCTGAACATGATGCATCACAGATTTTCTACTGATATCAGGTCAAGCAAGCATGGAGGCCATTCAGTGGTATCATTGCAGTCAGGGTGCCGTCATTTATCCTGTACAGGTCTCTACATCCCTATCACTACCAAACCAACCAGGTTAAACATGGTAAAAAGCTGACCACAGCTTCTCCAGACCCTCTGCTCTCATCAGTGAAAGGCACAGGGTTCCTGCCAAAGCTGGTGTTTTCTGGCGAGCTCCCCATAAAGCTGCTTTTACAATGTTTTACAGAGCAGTGCATGTACAGACTTCTGATGAAAGATAACGTGAAGCAAGAGAAATCAGAAAGTCAGGATGACCACAGGGAGACTTCTGCTATAATCTAACTTTTATCTACTAATAAGCATGCAGCATGAAATCTCAGCAACACTGGTATTATTGTGTGATAAAATATTATCATAAAAAGACTGATAAAATATTGAAAGCTAATTAATTAAACTGAGGTAAAACACATAAAACCTAATGCTTATAATCCAGAATGATTGATAGTGTGGTTATTGTAGCCAGTAAACATACCTACCTTTCTTTTTAGTTATATCTCACCTGCTGGCTATTAAAATTGTGTCATGATCAGAAACGTTTCAGAGGCCAGTGGGCTAATGTGTCCTGGTTTGTATCATGTAACTATAAATCGCACGTGTTACAACCTGTAAAGAAATTTGCATGGTAAACTTCTGTGTTCGGCAAGCTATATGAAGACAAAAATACCTGATAATGTGCCAGCTCTGGTGCACACATACAGTAACGGCTTTAAATTTAACCCACTTGCATTCTTTTACAAATTCACTGGCAGCCTGAAGGTCTTCATTTGGGTTCAAATGCATCCTGGCAGAAAGTTTAGACTGAGCTGACGATTTCTGTAAGGAAGACAAATTACTGTCTCCTCAAGACCTTAACGGTATGGGCAGATGTCTTTTTCTGTGTTCCTCTTTCTCCAAGACAAATGTTAAAGTAGTCAAGTTTATTTATCAGCAGGATTGGACCAGTTGTAAAGTTCTAATAAACGTATTGTTTGAAAATCTATAGACTGGCAGCATCAGCGACACAAACTCTTATAAATACAGCTTTGACCACAAAACTATTCATTAGCCAAACCAATTTACTTATTTCTTTAACAGCTCAGCAAGTTATCACTATTTAATATAGCTGTGTGCAACCAGCTAATGTGTCCCATCGGTGTAATTTCTGTAATAAAGACAAATGTTGGTTCCATTTGTGAGCTCATTCAGTCCTGGAATTAATTAATTCATTAACTGAGACAGCATGGACTCCAACTGATGAGTGTGTGTTGCAAAAATGTAATGGAGAGTTATGGCACCTAAAGAAGCCTCTTTAAAGTAAACGGGAGCTCTGTTGATGCATTGAGGACTTCTTTTAAACAATTTATTTGTTTAAATTAGACAATAAGCGTGCAATCACTGCTTCTTAATCACCTGCAAAGTCTGATTGCTTAGTCTCTTATTCAGTTTAAATATTTCATTATTTACAATTACCATCTGTGAGAAATGCTGTCTTAAGTGTTTATAAATTATATATTTCAAAGAACTGCTTCTAGCATAAACACTTGCACAAAATAAATAGGAAGACAGCATTGTAGAGCAAGAGAAAGAAAGAAAACAGAGACTATTATATGTAATAAATTAGGGTATCTTTGTCTCTCAGCTTGCCACTGGGCCTGTTTTAAAAAGCACAGCATGCTGTTCTGCATGACTCAACCATTGGAAGATATTTAGCATGAAACCACAGAATATAATGCAGCAAAATACAAACAAAGCAACCCTTTTTTATCTAACATACATTTTAAGCATGCAGATTTTACTTACCCTCAGTCTGATTAGCTTTAATCTTTTTCTCTTAGTGTATCCTGTTTTATTAGCTTACTTATGAACTTTGTAGAATAGAATGTACAAAATTAGATTAACTGTTAAATGATAATTATTGAGCATCTACCAATACTGAGTCCTGATCCAATACCTCTATAATCAGGGGTGCACAAACGAGGTGGGGTGCAGCGCGCATGCATTGCTCCAGGCATCAGCGCCGCAGTGGTCTGACACACACCCTCCCCCTGGATGGAAGCTCAAGACTTTGGGACTGCAGAGCTGGTTGTTGCCATCATTTGAAGGCCTTTGACAGTTAGCAGGGGTAGGCAACCCTGGACCTTGAGTGCCACAGTCATGCATGTTTTAGGTGTTGCTCTGCATAAACACACCTGATCTGAATCAGCGTGCTATTAACAGGCTTCTAAAAAACCTGCAGACCTGCTGAACAGTGTGTTGAATCAGGAAAACAACAAAAACATGCTGGATAGTGGCACTCAAGGACCAGGGTTGCCTACCTTTTGTCTAGCGTCTGCAGCTTCCCCAGTGTGAGCATTACTTTGCTGCTCCCTGCAGATGGATGTGATGCTCGTCAACACGTGCGATGGGATATTTGGTGCACTTGCGGACTGGCAGACCACTTATGTGCAACCCTGTTTATAATACATTTTAAAAAACTAAAGAAGAGTGAAGGATCTGCTTTCTGCTTCAAGCTGCTTCCATGTTCTGCTTGTCCGGCGTTTAACCGATAGCATCTCTGCAACAAAGCGATGTCATGCTGCATGCGTTGCTGTTTCTGTGTGGAGTCAAGAGGTCTAACTCTGTTACACTGCATAACTACAGATGTATTAAAAAATAATAAAAAATATATATCCGAGTTTGGATCGGGAGGTAACATCAGATTCCGATTGAGTCCGAAATCATGTGATTGGGCCTGATTTACGATCACATGATCGGATCGGGACATCCTTAGTATCTGTCCTGTTATTATCTGTCTTCGTTTATTATCTTGTTAGAAAAAAACAATTTCAGACAAATGATCTTAAAAAAGGTCCTATATTAGCAACTTAAATATTTCACAGCTTCCACTCCAGAAGTTCAGTTATCCTTTATTAGCAGTTCCTTGCAAAAAAAAAAAAAAGCACAAACATTGTGGAAAAAGACCTAAACTTACTATGACTATGTGCAAAGAGTTGCTTATCACAGAACATTCACTCTTAAATAATTGTCATTCTGCATCTTCCTGCAGCAAGTTCAACCGAGAGTCTAATAGCTGCACAGATTTACCACTTGATTTCAAATAATTAGTACATTCACGGTTCATATTCTCCTTGTCGAGGTGTCACATGCGTTTCAGCATGCCTGTCTTGCAGAAAATAATCAAACACTACACATGCTTAACGAAACTACTCATGTACACGAGCGGGGGAAAGGAGAGTGTAATTTTATGTCACTGCAGCTGCTGTCACATTAAAAGTATTATTTAAGCTCTATAAAAGTGAGCAGGAGAACGAAGCGACGTGGAATTGGTTTGGATGTGCTAAATACCACATCACGATTTGCTGCGGTTTGCCTCTAACCTCATAAAATATCAGCTATCACGAGGCATCTCCGGATGTAATTAATGTATGAGATTTTCATTTGGGAAATACCCAAAACTGTGTAAATGGCTTGGGTTAAATGAGAGCCGGAGACGTAAAAAGCGAAAAGATCATCACCTCGCTTGACTATTCTACATTCTTCACGTGGCGCTGGCCATCCCAAAATAAATGTCAGAGCAGTGTGAGGAATTCTTAAGTGCTGTCACATATTGATTTGTCTGAAATAGGTTTTTTTTGTGCAAAAATTCATGGTTGAGGAGATCTACCCTTGCTGTCAGGGTTGTTACCTCTGTTTTTAAGAATGTTGACTATTAATCAAATGTTCATATTGTCACTTTTATAGAACAGCCCTATTTATGTGCAGTATGAATTTCAGCTGTATGATTAGACTGTCAACCACTGAAAATTATCATGGATATCAGCTTTACTGACACGTCGTTATCAGCTGTAATATATCGTGTTGTGGGGATTTACAGTGTTTAGGCATAATAGTGAATTCTATTTGCACTTCTCTATTTAACACAACTGTACTGATTTGGAGCAGACTTCCTGATTTAGGGCTGTAATAAATAGTTTTGGCTGTTGATTTAAGTCGTCTATTTTGTGTGCATTCCAGTATGTGATGTGTTTGTGTAATATCTTTTCCACGGCAGAATGACACTATCACACATCTGCTTATCTGAGTGCGGCCATGAAATGAAGCTGCATGAGGTCTTATAAGCAATTACTGGTCCTCCTTGTCCTCCGAGCAGCCTATACAGCGCATCACACTGGAGGACTTTACAGCCTTTACATCAAAGAGGCCTTTTGAAAACCTGACATGTTTTTTTTTCCTGCATGCCAACAACATTACAAATGTCAGAAGTACTGAATAGTCTGTCTCACTCTTTCTTCCTGCCTATCCGTCTGTCTCCTTCTCATTATTATGTCCCTGTAATCAGGCTGGGTTGGGTTTTTTTTTTTTTTTTTGCACCTCTTTTGTGATTTTATTTCCATAGAATTCCCCTGCGGAGTCCTAACCTTTAGTAGTCTTTTAATATGCCAGCTCTGCGCCCACTCTTGGCAGGCAGAATAGCAGTTTTATTTCTGTTGGTTGACTCTGTAATATGACAAAACACCCTTTCCCTCTGGTCAAATCCACCAAAGCCAAAACAAGTCAAGAAAAATGCCTCAGTCGCAAATGAGCAACACCATGTGTAAGATTCAAAAACCACCACATACAGGTTCAAAATGTTTTAATCACGTGTGTAAACCATGATCTTTATTTCATCCTAAGAGTGAGTCAGAAATGTTTCACCGATCTGCACCCAAGACTCTTGATCACTTTACTATTATTAAAATCTAACGTTGGAAGTTTCTCCTTCACAGAGACTGACCTGAAAGACTTCCATTCAACTCCAAAGCTTAATACAGCTATTTTAGAACACTGTTTTCATTTAATGGCTCTCAAATGCACTGGAAGGGTCGGTCAAACAGCTCTCATCCCCGGCAACAGACAGCTATTTTTATATTAAAAGGAACGTCTAAGAAAATGATGACATTCTACTAACACAGGAATAGAACGGAGACAGAAGCTGGTGAACAATAAGTTGAACATCAAGCTACTACTTTAGAATACATTTTTTAATTTGTGCAGTTAGCAGTTACTTGAATAGTTTCTTTTAATAATACTTTAGCTAAAATGACTAGTTCATCAAAGGAAGCTGGTATTACCAGGGATTTAATTACAAGATTTCTTTGGACCACAGTCTTTAGACAGAGCTCTGTTGAGTGTTGCTGTTTGAATATGAACCAAAAGTGCAGATTTGGGAGCAGAATTGGATTAGAACTTGCTTAATACATAAAAAATAAACAATTCACAACTTTAAGGCTTTAGCACAAGATGAAGTGATTTATAATCAGAGAGACAAATGGCGGAAAGACCAGTTCAGTCATCAGTGAAAACTGTCAAAGAAATGAAGGAAACCAAGGACTAAATCTGCTGGGAGGGTGATTACTGGATGAGAAACAGCTGGGGTGGTTTGCAGACAACTTATACATGAGAAAGAAAACAAACAAACAAAAACAAGGAATACCACTGGAAAAAAAACCAAAAAACCCAACAATAAATTTTCAAAATCAACCACGATTTGAGATCTAGGTCTCTGCTATGCTGTGACCCCCCCCCCCACCCCCCCACTTGCTGCCACTATGTTCATTGTGGCATTTGGGAATATGGGGTTGAAGCCAGCAGGGAACAGATCAAATGTCCTTGTTTTCAACTACGATAATATTTACAATGACCCATTAAATAGGCCAGCTAACAATCGATTCAAAGTCTGGAGCCCTTGCTCTGTTATACAAAATATTAGTCCATTGGTTTTCACTCAAAACATACATTTTGTGACCTAATCCTATCAGCGGTTGTTGATCAAACACGATGAATGTCAGACATATGTCCAAATGAATAGTCAGGCTAAACAAGGGCTCAAAAAGTGCACTTGTGTGTGCTTCCTTCCTTCTTTTATCCAATAACTTACAATACATCACTCAATGTGTCACTTTGGAGTGATTTCAGTACGAAGTTAAAAAACAAAAGTCACTATTGTGGTCTTTACAGACCTCAGCAGTTCATTAAGTCAGAATTAAGAAAATAATCTAGTAAAAAATCATCATAACAAACTTAATCCTGATGTTCAGAGTTGTGTAGGAGACAACATTCTTTACATAAAACATTGTCTAGTTCTGCAGCTCATGGCAGCTTTTATCTTTTAAATCATTATACCTCCACGTTAGGGATGGAGAGACTCGCCGATCTGAACCGGTGATTTGATCATGACGTGCACGATCCAAATGCATCAAATGGTAAATTTGTTAATAGTTCACTTTTTTTGTTTTATTTTTAAGAGGTGTATTTTTAGACCTTTTTTTTTTTTTTAAATTGGCCATATCAAATAATTAATGATAGATATTTACTTTATTGATCCCTTGGGAAAAATCCTCTGGGAAATTCAGCAACAATTAAGACTAACAACACATGTAAAATGTTTGCTGATGATTTAGTGTTTATTAGGAATTCTTTCACAGAGAAAGAGAGAAGAAAGTCATTGTGCTGATTAAAAAAAACATGTGGATTTGAAAGTTCTCTGTGATGTGTTGTATCGTTTCAAATCGCATCGTGAATCGTATCGAACTCAAATTGTTAAATAATCATCAGCAGGGATGAATCGTATCAAACCGTATTGGCAGAGGCTTCACTGTATCGTCAATTAATCTTATCGCTGGGAGCGTATTGAGATACGAATCGAATCGGCCTCAGTGGTGGGGATTCACATCGCTAATCCCTGCCATTCATCCACCTGTCAGCACCTTCACATGAACTGTGATGACTTTTTTCTTTTTTCCCCAACTCTTCCCAGTATATCACAAATGAGTCTTGTTGTGTCAGCTCAGGACGAGCTGTCTGATTTTTTTCATGCTGTGCCTGCCCTTTACACAGGTCAGACATACTGCAATGCAGATCTTGAGATCTTTACTATTAATAAAACTGCTCCACTTTCCATGACATGCTTACATGACTGTCTGCAAAGAAGTGTACATGTTCTCAGCTCTATGAGAAAGGATACAGGATTGAGCTAAGAAGCACAAAAACATGGAGGCATGAATGATGTTAAACACAGAGCTGTTTGAGGTTTTAAAACCTTAACGTAGGAAACAAGAGGCTGGAAACCCTGGTGTTTTAATGATATTTACAGATAAAATGTTGAATTTCTCCTTCTTTTAGGTGGTTATGTCATCACATTGAGTTTGTGGAAAAAATACGTATCTGCTTTTTTTGTATCTCTAAATTAGCTGCTAAAATTTAAGTTTTTTTTTTCAAAAAATAACTCATTTTTTCACAGCTTTGTAAAATACATATTTACTTGACATTCTTTCTGCATAAACAGTCAACATACCTGTTTTTTAAAACTATATATCAAATGTTGTTCAAGTAGGAGTAGAGAAGACCGCTTTATGAAATGTAGCAAATTATACCACTTAATCATAATAAACCTCTTGATTGTGTAATTATCACCACCTGATTATGTTTAGGAAACACAAATGTTCCATCTATTCAGCATAGGCACTCTATTTGTAACTGGTAAGCTCTCAAAATGTCATGTGCACAAAGAAATAGGAAAACGGCTTCTGTTTAAACATATAAGTGTTATGGTTTTTGGTCAAAAAGAGAAATAATATAAAACAAAATGAGATCTCAGAAATAGAGTAATGATTTTGAAAAATAATGTAACTTTATTTGGGAATTGGATCCTCGTTTAGTAGCAACATGTGTCTGCCTCATTAACACCTCATTATCTAAATATGAGACATGAAACATGACCTTGTGATTTAAATTAAATGTTAACAATTTACACTCAATCTCTGTCGGACGTGTTCACTTTCTTGTGAATAAACACAACCTGCCCTTTGAAGTTGAAACAAATTCACCGTTTCCGTTTTCGCCGTTTTTCTACACCTGTTTCGTTCTGATTGCGGCAACCGAGAGGGACTGGGCCCTGCGTGAGCTGTCGACAGGCAGGGAACAACTTAGAAATATTAGTCCATTAGATAGATGAGACAATGTGGACTGAAACTGGTCATTCGCTCATGGTTCAATCAGCTTTCTATATATTTGGTCTTTCTTCACCATTTCTAATCCTGCTTCACTTCCTGTTCTCAACCATCCAGCATGTTGCCCCCCCCCCCCCCCCCCCCCCCCCCCCCCCCCCCCCGCTCTAGCTCCTCCCTTTGTGTCTTCTGTGGAGACCCTCCTTCAGTGGTGCTGTCTGGTGTGTCAGCCTGTGAAGCTTCTGCTCTACAGTACACCCTGTTGATAGGAAGCATCCTGTGCATCATCACTCTCAGCTGCCTGTGGGTTCAGCTGGCTCAGTCTAGCCCATCTGTGTGATCCTCTGCCAGATGACTGGGGTTTGGCACCACATGATCCCTCCCTCTCCAAATCATTTGCCAGGAGAAAGAGGTGGGGAGGCAGGGGAAGCAGAGGTGCAGGTTGGGTAGAGAGCTCTGCTTTGACTGCTCTGCCTTAGGGGGGCTCTTTGGTGCTCACACCGGTTCCTTTCTGCTCTCCTGAGATCACTGTAGATTGCTCTTGTATAACAAAGAACAGAGGAGCTCTCTGCTCGTGGAGGGATGTGTAAGGAGAGGCTCCAGGTGTAGTAGTGACGCAAGTACCTAATCCGGTATGACATTTAAATGTCATGA
Organism: Callopanchax toddi; assembly: GCA_006937965.1. Classification (NCBI taxonomy): domain Eukaryota; kingdom Metazoa; phylum Chordata; class Actinopteri; order Cyprinodontiformes; family Nothobranchiidae; genus Callopanchax; species Callopanchax toddi. Next base: position 1,215,790 of record SSNR01000114.1, read on the forward strand.
CTACTAGTGATATATGGTTGAAATGCCCCAGGGGCATTGCTCCTGTTTCAAATGTCTTTGATATATTTTTTGGAGGGAAAAACTCTAATAAAAGAAACTTGAAACAAGCATCAGGTTACATTTGTTGCTAAATTCCACCCGCAGTCTCTGGTGCTGACATGGTAAGCACAAGCAAAACTATAAATGTGGCTCAGACGAACTCTGTGAAGGTCAGAGTTTTAAAAAAATGAGCCACATCTGGGTGATTTGTACGAGTTTCATTCAAAGACAGGAAAAATCAGTCTTTCTTCAAATCAGTCAAAAACACACTAATCACTTGTTGAAATCCTAAATAGCGAATGTGGGGACACAAACAAAGAGCAAAGTAACACTTTTGGTCCTTGAAGTGATCAATCATCAGTTTGCTGTTTTCTTCTGGTGGCATTTACGTAAATATAAAGTATATGGAGATGGAAATTCGCAAAACAAATTAAAGTTTTAACCTCTATTAACATGAGAACTTAATGTAAATTATGAATGAAAAATGAGTGCCTCAGATGATCCAGACAGCATGTTCCAGAGGTCACCGCTCGTGATCCTTAAGAGGATTTTAATTAAGCTGCATTAGCTCCACCACACTAGACATGATTGGGTCAAGAGACTCTGATATTTATGGTTAATGATTACTATAAGACTTCCCCTCCAGGGAAGTGCTCAATGGAAAGCTTTTAACAATCACCACAAGCTTTTCCAGCTTCCTAAATGAAGCTTTGGAAATAATTAACAAAAAAACATTCAATGAGTTTCTCCTACTTGTATTCTCACCATTGCATTTTAATAGCTTCTACAACTTAGTACAAGATGTCACAATTTAATGGAATGCGTTTGATGTCATGTACGAGGTTTAGAGCTGAACTCTAATAAGGCCGTTAAGTGGTAATGAGACTGAACATTGCTTTGAGAGGCCATGATGACAGATTAAACACTGTGGTGTGAAGGCCCACTATTCCCCATGGGTGGAGACACCAAAGCGTTAACTAGATTATATTACCACTTCTTTGAAATAAATACAGTCATCGTCTGCAGCTGCTAAATAGTTCTCTTTTCTTTCTTCTCCATTTCATACTTTTTTACTCAGTTTCCACCTCCATGTAATTGGATGGTGCTGTGTGAATAAACTTGGCTTGCATTTCTGAAGAGTACAGTGATCATCATTAGTGGGAATTGGGTGTTTAGATAGTCTAGATTAGGATAACTCTGGTTCTGGAGGGCCACTAATATGTTTTAGCAATTTCCCTGCTCCAACATTTCATCACCTCTTCAGCATGTCTTCAAGTCCTTCAGAAGCCTGTTAATAATCCATTAAGTCAAACCAGGTGTTTTGGTGAAGGGAATCATGAAGTGACCCTCTTGGATCAGGATTGAAGCCCATCAGTTTTAAAAATCTACCAGACAAAGACTCAGAGACAGAGAAAACTTTGTAAAGACATGCAGCTCATGCTGAAGGAATAGGGTGTTGAACTTGATGTTTTTCTCGTAGCCTTCTGCAGCACCCCTCATTGTGTCATGATCTAACAGAGATGTTGTTTAACCACCAATTTAGGACAAAGCTTGCTGGTCACCTGTTACATCCTCACGGTATAAATGCCGCTGTTGATTTGGCTGATACTGTGAGAAAGAAGAAAGGATGCACACAGGGTTAGGAGCGCAAAAGCGAGTAATGTGAAACAAGGGGACATGGTTTTGCTCCACTGACAGAAGCTGAAGAAACTTCCATCATTCGAATGAGGACCCTACAGTAGTGAAGCAGAAAGGATGCTCTGCCATCCTTGAAAAGGATGGAGAACAGATGATGCATCATGTCATTTATTAAGCGATGGATTCAGCCTATGCATCAAACAGCCAGTCAGGCCCTATAGGAACTAAAGAGAAGCTGGTCCAACCAGATGAAGAACTACAGATTAAAATCCCTCTTTATGTTTTTTGCTCTGGTTCTGCATCTGCTGTTGTAAATATCTTCTACAAAAAGGAATCTTCTGCATTTTTCCAAGCAGACTCAATTCAGTGTGGTACTCTCACAATGTTGTGTCCTCAGCCGGTTTGAGTGAAGTCTTAAGAAGCTCCATTTCCGTAGGTAGTTTAAGAAAAACAACTTTTAAAATGACCTCTGATGAGCCACGGGGACGGGATCTGAATCTAAATCCCCCACAGAGGATCCACAGCTTACAGCTCCCGATTCCAGAGGAGATCTATGGAACCGACTGCAGCAGTAAAGCCATGAATTTATGTAAAGACCTGACACAGCCTGGACACAGCTTTATTCACTCTCACGCTGTCTGGCAAGTGCTACAAAGTCTTTATGTTTGCACCAGCAAGCTGAGGAACAGTTTCTACCCAAAGGCGTTTACACTGATGAACACGCTGCACCTATTCCCCAGTCCCACCTCGCCCTCTAATTGAACTGGCTCTTGGCACTCAGAGGCTTGCAGACACACACACACACACACACACACACACACACACACACACACACACACACACACACACACACACACACACACACACACACACACACACACAGTTATATATTTCATAAATGCTTCCAGCCAGTGCAGCAGGCAAAGCTATTAATGCAACTTTTTAAGCATTTTGCTCTTTTATATTTAAAAAAAAAAAAATCAGCTTTTCTGTTTCTGTATTTAAAATTTTCTTAAACAGATGCAACAAAGTAGAGGAAGTACTGCCTCAAACGAGGAGTCCATCAGTCCTTCTAGTAGAAATGAAACTGGGACATCAATGAATTTATTCTCAGTAGTCAAACATTCATATGGCTTTGACTTTAAAACAATGCTACTAAGAAAATAAACTGCATTTTTGAATAAACATATTTCTCTGAAATCAGAAATCAAATGCATCTTTAACAACAAATTTATAAAGCAATATTTACTTTCTGTGGTGGCAGAAAACATGTATTATTCTCGCAAACAAAATGCTGCTTCTCCCAGGTTGAGAAACCCACAAATAACATTTTACACTTTATTTGGAAACTTAAAGAAATGGATTTTATTCTAGTTCAAGTTCAAGTAGGCTTTATTGTCACTTCAACCATATACAGTAGTACACAGTGAAACGAAATAGCGTTCCTCCAGGACCAAGGTGCTACATACAACATAAAAATATCAATAGAAATAAAAACTAGCTAACTAACTAACTAGGAGACCTAGGCCTGTTGAGACAACATAAAGTTAACGAGGCAACAAAAGGATGGTGTGACAGCCATGACATAATACTATGTGGTTTTGAGGTGATGAATTGAGGTAATGCAGAACTAGTAAATGTTTTAGAATTATTAGGAGATTAGCGCAAAAAGTATTCAAGTAGCAGATATTGTGCAAAAGAGCAGTTACAGGCTGGTGTGTACAATAGTTTGGTAGTGTAGGTCAGTGTGTTTGCGCTTGTGTTGATTAGTCTGTCTAGACTCAATGTTTTGAGGTAGATGAGTTAAGCTGAGTGATAATGATTTTGTTTGTGAGTGTGTGTTTGTGTGTGTATTTATCAGTCCGGACCCTTTTTGTTGAGAAGCTAAGCTCTAAGCTCTGTCAGTTTGAAAGACTCAACTTCCAGCCTCATGATGACAAGCTACAGATTTGTTTTAATCTCAAAACATTGGTTAAATATAAAGTTCCTCAATCATTTCATGCTTTAAACCAAAAAAAATGCAACAAAACAAACACATCTCTTTTCAAAGCTTTGCAGGAATCTTTTTCTCCTATTTTGCCGACCACACTACACTAAATCATTACCATTCTATGCATTTTGCTCACATTTCCTCAATCCTCTCTACAGCAGATTATTGTGCCTGTCTGCTCATGATGAAATACACGGATAAAATGAATTAAAGCTTGGAGTATTTCTTCCAAATGCTTATGAGTATGGCTGGTATATTACCATGTTTATATGACAGCCATGCTCCTGTAAACTCTGCTAAGCGGAACCAGAGACAGCCAGCCTATAACACATGCTGCCCTCACCAGATCCAACTATTTATGAGAATAAAAACAACAGGCATTAAATCAGACCTCAAGGGGGCCCGAGGAATACAGAAACAATTTGGTTTCCAGCTTTCACAGGAGGCTTCGTTTTTGCTATCTATACATGAGATTTAAATAGAATGGCTTTATCCAGTTGTGCTGTTTTAAAAAAAAAATCCCTCTTTTTAAATTTCCTGTAGAAATAACAATTCTTTATTTGCTGCAGGGATGTTTATCACATTTTCTGCAAGTCTTTAATTTAAAGGTTAAATTGATGCATTTTAAGATATCCATAACCCTGCTGGTGTGTGTGTTTGTGTGTTTAATGCATTAGTTATCTACACTGTCCCTCACTGCTTGTCAAAATGACTTTTGTTTAAAACAGGAGGAATAATGTGGTCATGCCTCAAAGCAGCTTATGTCTGTAGGTGCAGAGGGGTCAACACTTGACTGTACTTGTTATATGTGTGTTCTTGTGTCCTGAGGGGATACCATCAATCAGAGGTGTGAGGAGACAAAGTATAATAATAATCCTATGGTGAGAAAAGAGGGGAAAAAACACCCTCAGTGCAAAAACGGGCTGGAGTGACGGGTGATTGAACTGTTACTTGCAAATAGGAACATGGAGGAAAACGAGGTTATGATATCAAATGCTCATAAATCAAAGGATTCAGGAAATATATATCTGTAAGTGCAAAAAATACATTATTCTTACAATTATAGCCAAGTATGTGTTCTGATATTCTTTTGCACTCATCCTGTAAATTTTGTTTCTTTTTGCTATTTATAGCTTGCTTTAACAATTAGAGTTTAGGGATGGGTATCGAATTTGGTAGTTTTTAAGGCACCGACCAAATTCCGTGGTACCGACCGACGACCAATTCACGTGATATGAAACGGTACCTTGTTTTGGGACCTGTTCTGAATGAGAACTTGTGAGATAGCGATTTGCCAACACGTTAACGAGATGAAAGCGATCTAAATGCGGCTATTTGATGACTAAAATGAGACAAGACTTCAATAAGTATTCATCAGCGAGACAAAAGCATTAGTGTGTGGAGCTGTGGGACAATATTTGGATGAACTCCAAGTCTTTTTTCTGTCAATCATGTGAACTCCTTCGAGCATCATTTTATTGTGGAGGGGATGAAGTTTTCTATTAGTTCCGGGTTGATGTCATGGCGCTGCTGGAATGCTCATCTTGTCAGATGGATACTTATCGATGAGCTAATGATTAGGCTAAAGATCTTTAGTCCTGATAAGTTCTTTTATTAATTGTTATCATTATGGCCGAACGTTGATAATACATGGTCTCCTCATCAAAGTTATTCCAGAGGGCAAAGTAGAGGAATAGGAATTTAGAAAACACTAATCAGTTGTGGTTAAAGGTTTTATATTGAAATATTTTGTACAACACTATGATGATAAAATATACACAGTTGTATGTTATTTATCGTGATATTTGTTACATATTGTTACATATGGAAAATAAATATATTTAATATAAACATAGATTTAATTAATTATTAAACACTCAAAAGTATTGAAAATTGATACAGTTAATTACCAGTATACGTAGATTCGTAGGTACCGGGAATTGATACCCATCCCTATTAGAGGTTATGGAAAATTTTAGAGAGTCAATGTATTACTAAATTATTTGTGTACAATATATTTAATTTAACCTAATTTTACAAGTGAAAACTAAAGGGCACTGAAGAAGAAAAGGGTTCATTGTACACATCAGAGGGGAAACTGACTTTAAAAGTGAAAAAATAAACTGTTTCTTGAGCACATCTGATCTTACTTTGTGAACACAAAAAACATTTAGTGTGCAAAAAATATGTCTTCTGCATAAAAGAAACCAATTTTGACTATTTCTTCTTAGTTTAGTCCGGTGATCCTTTTTAGGGGCTTCAAAGAAAGCAAACGTTTTGCTTGTTTGCTCAACATAACAAGCAGAACATCTATTTAATTCATTGAAAAAATGATTTTATGTTTGTTTTATTTGACCATGTTTTTACTACTTAACTTTGGGCTGATCCAGTTCTGGTTTTTAAATATGATTACATTGTCTAATGCAAAAAAAAAAAAAACCAAACAAACCCAAATCTATCAAAATTATATAAAAATAAACTTGTTTGCATTGTAAACCATTATAAAGATCAGTTGCTGGTGACAAGCAACTCCAACTAGTGTCCTGAGGAAAAGAGGAACCTCATAGAACTAAACCTCATGGAACAAAGAACTCCTTTATTGAGTAACAGAGGTGGGCGGAGTGTTGTGGGCATCTTGATTTTTGAATGGTGTTGCCTTAGTTTGCATCTGATTAACAATTTCTGACTTAAGATGGACTATCATTGGGTCTTCTTTATCATCAACATGAAGAATAATCATCAAAATATTCTAACGTTCAGTCAGAAACCTGAAATGAATAACTTGTGTTCCAGAAAAAAGCATAAGCAGGTCTTGTTGAGTGTCTTTAGCAGTTACCAGCCAATGAATGTGGTCTAAGGAAGGACAACCAGTGAACTAATTCAGAAACAAAGCCACGCAGGGCTCATTGATGCACATGTGGTTTAAAGGTTGCCCCATTTATTTCTGTCCAACGAAAAATTGCAAATTACTAAGAACTATTTTTGGTTGTGATCGAAAAGGTTCAGCACACAGTTTCATTAATCAACGACCCGACCCACCGCTGAAGAGTCTGTAAAATGGAGCAGAAAGTGGTCAAGCCCTCTCTTCCTATCGTGTTTATCTGACATACTTTGGACAGTCTAGTGCACGTGTGTCCTTTCTCATGGAAAGAGAGCGTGAGGGTCAGGGAGATGTGCTCCGACACATGGCAACCCACTTAAATGTTGTTACAGTCAACATACCATCCAACCCTTCACGTTAACAGCATTTTGTGAAGAATGCAACCTCTTACTGCGAAATCTGAAAAGCAATGACTGAAGGAACTCAACAAAGAGTTCAAGGCTTTGACACGTTTCCTGATAATACTGAATAACACACATATGCACAATTGTGTGTGTGTGTGTGTGTGTGTGTGTGTGTTTATTGGGTCCTGCGGTGGACTGGTTGCCTTTTCAAGCTGTACCCTGCCTCTGTTTGAGATAGATACCATCTCCCTATGACTCTGAACAAGAACAAGTGGGTATTAAATTTGCATGGATAAACAAAATACATATGTTTTATTGTAAATTATCAATATTTCAGTGACAGAACAGTTTAACACTGGCTGTAATGGTAAAAATAAATATTTAGAATATAATAATTTTTTTATCAAACCATTAAATAAGTTCATTTTTTGTGTGATACCTTAAGGCACACTCTTTTTCATATTTTTGAATCTTTCCCTTCGAGCCAGTATGTGCTAATATGACCCTTTACGGGGTTAATGAGAAGTCACTTAGCCCCATCTGGTGCTTGAATCTGGAATACCATGATTGCAACTTTTCATTCTCCAATCCGGTGCCACAGAAGTCTCACAAAATCACATATCTCGCAAGGGTTAGGATAACCCAATGTGGCTAGCTCAGGAGTTAAAGTTCTCCGTCGTGGAGACGGAATCCCGTCAATTGGGACTAAAGAGAAAAATGTTCCGTCAGATCCCTCGCTGCTTGCTCGAATAAAGATACGTGAGAATAATGAAGGTCATGGACGCGATTTTGCAAGCAGGTTCTGTGGCGCGCTGCTCAGAAACAGGTCCTGTACAGGACTGGCCAAAACCATGGCACACCCGCGGCGCAGTGCTGACATCTCCGTTGTTCAGCCTTTAGCGTGGACAGAGGTGACGAGTCCCCAGCAGAAAGTGCGCTTCATCCCCGGCCCACCAATATAAATACAGCACCGCAGCAAAACGAGGAGTTGAGCGTCCACGTGAAGGAGGCGTGATAGACCGGTCTGGAACGAGCCACTCAGTCCAGGATGTACGCTGGGGTGACCAGATGTCCCATTTTATGCGGGATTGTCCCGTATTTTCATTACCTTTTTTACGTCCGACAAATTGAAACACTGTCCCGCATTGACCCTTTACCATCTAACGCGTCCTCGACGCATGTCTTCACTCCGCAATGGTTTGTGCTATAAAAAGTTCGATTGGTTTTTGGAAGAAGACAAGTTTCTCTTTCAGCTCAGCAAAGTGTCATTATGGTTACGTTCTGCAGTTACATTAGACGTGCGAGTCAGCCTCCCTCTCACACACGTGTAGCAGGTAGGAGAAGAAATGAGTGATACAGAGAAAAAGCATACTGAGCATTATTATTGAACCATGGCCTAGTGGTAGTGCAACTGTGTTTCATAATGGAAGACCTGGGTTCAAATACAGATCTGAGTGTGTAATATCAAAAATTTGTATTTTTCTTTAAGAAAATAAATAATGAATAAAGGATTTATATTATTATTATATTATAGAATTTGTGTATTTCACTAATGGTCCGTGCATCCTCCACCTGCACAGAAGTCTTTGGACCGGGCCGGTCTCAAGCAGAGTTGCACTCTCTTCCCCCACGCCCCCGCCCCCCAGCAGCTGATTTTCCGTCAGATGAAAATATATTGCTTCAACCCCTGGGCTAGCTGTTATGCTAGCGCTAGTGCTAGCGCTAGTGTTTTTAGCTCATGATTTCTGCTTTTATTCAATATCTCCCTTGAACACATCTGATTTCTTTGAAAGAGTAACTAACCGCTCCAGGAGAAAGCAATGAAGGCTGAGGAGACATTTCAACAGTTAGATTTAGGTGTTTCTGAGCAAAGACAATGCTAACATGTTTACCATAGTGATTTAAAACGAACACTAGGACACTAGGGGGTGCCAAAGTAAGAAAAACTGCATAGTATGCCTTTAACCCGGTCACTATCAAACCACATAAAGCAACTAGATGTACTAGGATTAGTACTTTCATCAAAAACCTACCATTTCAAGTTGTATACATGTATACTGCCCTCTAGTGGAGGATCTGTATGTAGAAAGCCAGTTTTATGTATTTATTACTGTTATATTGTTATATAATTTCATAATAATTAAAAGAAACTGTGATTATTATTTAATTAATAATGACCAATAAATAGTTCAGCTTTAAAAATTTGATTTATTAAATCATAATTTTTTTTTTAGCATTCAGGCTTATAGTAGTCATTTTTCTAGTCGTAGGTTCTTTACACAGTATATCATTGTATTAGTACATGATCCATACTTCCTTCCATTTTCTGTCACACTAGCTCTGCACATGTTGTTCCATCATATACAGAGCCCGTGCTTTATTTGCCCTCATCAAACTTGCAAAGCCGTGACACCGTGAGTGGAGGGAGTTGTTGGCTTGATTAAGTCTTCATGTTAAAAAAAGATAAGTGCATGTGACAGAACTGAGACCCAGTGCGGGGAAACACTCTCTGGTGTGTCAGGAGCGAGTTGCTGCCTGTTGTGGTTTTGAGGAGTGAGTGTCACAAGGCTGAGCCGCTGTCAGCCCAGCGCAACCTCTGCTAACACCTACAGATAATCAGGAGAGGAAAACCCTCAACCAAAATAAGTACATAAAAAAATGTGTATCTGCTATTTAACTTCAAAATACTTTTGTGAATTTAAGCTGTGGTTTTTAGATTTGCTAGGTGAACAGTTCAGGTTTCAGGAAATGTATTTTTGCTTAAATGCACACATTAGTTTCACCTTGCCTGAAAAACAGAATTGCTAACTTAATTGCACACATCTCCCAGGCTGCTGTGTGTTATTGAGCAGCTGGTGCCGTCTGATAGGATGTAAAAAGATATTAAAAGCTGCAGTGATGTCTCTCTTTTTTTTTCCTACAAAAAAAAAAAAAGATGAGTGAGCTTCTCATTGCTCATGTTTAGGATGTGGGGAGACAAGACCGTCCAATAAATACAGTCCGACAGCGTGAATTACATCTGTCCTCATTGTAAGTGTCTCATTACGCCATGCTCTCTCGATTGAGGGATACATGGTGGCAAATTATAGTGGAAAACAGTTTGATGAAAATGTAGTGTGCAGGACAAAAAGATAAATAATGCCAGCAACTCGAAGGTGAGCACAATCCATCAGTCCCCAGTGGAAATTAATGTGTTTTTTTCCTCCTTTTCGGGAGGAGTAAGAAAAACCAAAGACGGGACAAATCACATAGTCCCCCGGTGACAAGAGAAATAACTCAAATGTTCAATCACAGCAAAATGATGTATAGCTCTTAAGTGAGAGTTTCAAAATCTCTGCAATGATAAGTCATATACTGTACAGTAGTAGACAGTATAAATATGTTAGACTGGATGCCACTTAAACTGTCAAAAGCTATTTACTTAGACATCATTTCGCCTTCTTTAAATATAAGGCTCTGAAAGAGAGCTGAAATACCAAACACCCCCTTTTTTAGTGAATTTCATGATAACTAGCCTCGCCGTATGATTTCTCACTCAAAAAAGCCACGTGTCAGAATTAATAAAAGTTATTCATGCCAGCAAGTCTGACCTCTTTCAAGGCTGGAGTGTCACACGTTGGCGATGTTGTAGATTTAAATTTAGATCATGCTGAATAATGGCACACAGACCTTACCCAGGCAAAGACATAATTGAAGTGCCACTCAAAAGCACAAGATAAGTAGATGGTGTTTTTTAAGTGACATTCAGCCTCCCAGGGTTCATCAGCGCCGCCATTTTAGGGAGAAGGCGAGCGGCCAAAGCAACACCGGCCTTCACGAGCAATTTGATCTCTCCGGTTATTCTTCTTTTATGGATCTTTTATGCATCGCACAAGGAAACAACCCTCGGCAGTGTGGTGGCATTTAGAAAATCCTGTTTAAAGAGAATATTATAAAATACAAGTCAAGTCTGGACATCCTGCAGGGAGAATAATGTAGCCAAATTTCCAAATGGCTAGTGAGTGTGGATTAATGAGTAATTGGGAGTTCTCCTGCATGCTTATAAACAGTGTTTATTGGAAAGTTTGTGACCCGATGGAAGATGTGTGCATGTTTGTTTTGTAATGGGCAGTCATCCTATCCCCATAATTGATCCTCATCTGAAGCCATGTGAAAATTACAGAAATGAGCCGAGTGATCTGAATGTTAATTCCTTTCCAGCTGGTAAATGTGCTCACCTGACAGTTCGTTGTACAGTAATGACATCTGGTTTTGAAATTAAAGAACTAAAAACATCATTTTGCTGCATGCATGAGCAATTAAAGCATAAATGATGTGCAACAATAAGAAGCTGTTGAACTTTTTTTTAGAGTAATCTGAACCATTCCAAGCTCGTCCTCCAAACCTGAGCTTCCACTTTTACTGTAAATAAAGTATTTGAAAAAGTGTGATCTCTAAAATCTATCACCACTAAACCATTAGCCCCTCTCTGGAGGGGGAAAAAACAGAGACTTTCTCACCTTTCCTTGTTGCCATGATTGATGCCACAATTACACGTTTAGCAACAAGTCAGATCACATTGGATCAAGCTGCTCGTTGCTGTCAATATGTTAGGGCCCAGCAGTCATTTGAATAATATTAAAGGGATGTAGTGATAAGAAATGCATTCCCTTTTCACACTTTTGAGACCTATGTATTATTCATCAGTTTAAGAAACGTGTTATCTCCATCATCATTTTATGATTATGGTGGCTTATTTTCTTCTCCTGAAAAGAGGCTGACAGCTGTTAGATTTCTGTTCCAACTTTAATGTATTTTTGTCTTTTTAAGACATCTCCTAAAAGCACTTGAGTGTATTGTCAGCTGAACTGGAGTTTGATACCTGTTGATAACTAGTTTAATAGAAGACAGGTTTGTTTTTATTACATTGTTTTGCTCTGATGCAGAATTGATCCCATTTATGTCCCATTCCTTCCTGACCCTGAGGTGACAACAGTGGACATATCCATTGCATTCCCATAATCAATAGTTCAAATTAAGTAGTATCTTTCAGATAATGTGCTTTCAGGAGATGAACTTTAAATAATTATGTGCAAAATTCACTTAATCCTGCAGTTTGACCAGTCCAGCAGGGGTCACTGTGGTCTTTAGAGAGCTCCATCAAATCACTGCTCTTCTGTTGTCATACTACATCTGGCATCCTGCATCTGAGGCATACATGTGCTATCCCTTCAGACTGAATGGCTCCATCAGTAGGAGGGACTGAAGGCATGGGGTGTTTATCTGTAAAGAGGTTTAGGGTGGTTTCACGCTGAGCAGATGTATCCAGATCTTAAATGGTGTTGTCAGGAGCTGGTTGTAATAGGAGTATGCTAAATACAAAGTGCATAATGCAGATGAACAGCCATGTTTAAAGGTAAATCAGATTTCATAATAAGCTAATGGGCTCATAATAGGTACATGACAGCGATAAATAGCTCTGCAAAGGAGAAATGGCTGTCATCCTGCACAACACAAATATCTGTCCTTAATAACTGCAGCAACAGCCTTTTCTGGTGTTTTTCTATGTAATTTTAACCTATGTTATTTGCTAGCGCTGCAAAGCATGACCACCGCTTTCTCATTAAATCACAAAAAGGCTTTAAAACTATTTTTTTCCCCTCTCTCACTCTTGGAGTGTACTAGACCAAGAGTGAGAAAATTGATGAGAAACTAGTTATGGCAAAACACCTGAAATGAACCCCATCATCACTGTGAGATTTGGGGAGATTGTTCTCCTAATAGCATCAGATGAATAGCAGTATGCCACCTTTTTGTGGTTGAAGGTGCTACATTATTTGATGTGTATTGATTTGTTGTGCGTTGTCTTGTTTGTGGATGAATGCGACTCATATTCACATCAGCCTGAGCAGACTGTGTTTGGAGTTAGAGTGCTTTAGGGAAAAAAAAATCAAATCCTCTGTGATAGCTTTTAGTTATTTCTTTTATTTTCAATCAGATACCGTTTTTCTACTGTGCACGTGACTCAAGGAATAGAAGAGAGAGAACCAAGTGTGTGTCTTTAGTCTTCTGTTTATGCTTCGCTGATAGCACTTATAGAAGTCATGCAAGGGCAAATGTCTAACAGGCTGCTTGTATGTCTGCTGGACATGCTGTTGAAAATGTCATTTAAGCCTTTGTATGCCATGGTGTTTAGAAACATGTGCATTCATGTGTTAAGATGTGCTGCCTGAGTGTGTGTGTGTTTCCTCCACATGTGGAAAAACCCAATGAGACAACAGTGTCAACTGGCAATCCACTGTAGAGACAAGGGCAGCTTTCGCTCTGTTAACATCGACTGATCAACGGCAGATCTTGTTCAGGTGCCAATCAGTGACAAAGGGACTGTTTTTTAAGTGATAAATATTCATTGCTTTTCTTCATGGAGTCTCTCTACAAGACCTCTCGTTAACATCAGAAGTCACTCAGTGTCAAAAATGCAATGAAAGGTGGACCAAAAACGCAGGCGCGGACATGAAAACACAAAGGCTTGTGAAGCAACACACACACACACACACACACTCATTACAAAGAAAACAAAGAAGAATAAAAAAAGGAGGAACATGAAAAAACACAACAGGAGGATCTGATAGTGAACTGAAAAGCCAGAGGACCATTTAACTGCAGGGAGGGTGCTCACTGAGCGAGAGCAGATGAACAGATGAAGGAAGGAATGTAAAAGGTGGTGAATGACAGCTGAGAGGAAACAACGACAAAGACAAAGGGAACTAAAAAACTAAAAAGAAAGGACAAATCCTAACACTGAACAGGTCCAGTGGCATAAAGAACATGAATAAATAAGTGAACTCTAGTCACTAGCCTAGTCTAATCACCAGAAATGATTAATTCATAGTGTCTGTATGTTTTAGGATTGGTTTTATCTTCATAGTTTTTAAATGTTTAAATGGTCAGGCACCTTTTTATCTAACAGAGATTTAAAACAATCAGACTCGTCTTGTGACCCGACGAGACAGAGCTGTTTCTGTTGTTGCTCTAAACTCTCGAACAATCTTCCTCTTATCAAAAGGATTGTCTTATTATTAGCCCTTTGTTTTCTTTTAGTTAGTCAACTTAACCTGGGTGCTCATTTATAAAACTTGCTTACGCACAAAATGGGCCAAAAAGTTGCGTAGGTCACTTTTTACGCAAAATTTGGGATTTATAAAAGAAAACGTAACGGAAAAATGTGCGCAACTCTAAGCAAACTTTAGACCTTGCGTAAGCACATGTTGGAGACGTGAAACCAGTCCAAGCAGCTGGTGAGATGAAAAAATGTTGAATTTCTGACACAATTAAAGACTTGTAGACCCTCACACACACACAGAACCAACAATCCGTCTCTAAAAAGAATAAAAATTAAAATCTGAATGAAAATATGTCGCATTTTCGAAAAATATCCCATTATGTTCATCCAGTCGTCTTCAGATTATATAACAAACTGCACTTATTGGTGCATTAATTGTGATTTCTGAGACTTAGGAATCCTGCAGGGACACTTGTGCGTAATGCGCTGGATGCGCTGCGCAGCTCAGCCAGCAGGCAGACTCCGGATGAATGTGAGAGAGTTTTTAGAGATTTCTAGATAATGACTGGATGATCGATCAGCTGATAGATTCATTAGAGCATCCTATGGATCAACTGGGTCCAGTATTATGATTAACAGAACCATCGGAACCAGTAAAACCCGGTGTCACCGGCCGTTCTCGGGTTTCAACCAGCGATTATTTTATCCAACAGGTTGACTGTTTAATAGGATGAACAACATGACGTGTCTTCCCCTTTGGATTAAATTAAATGTTGTCATTAAACGTTTCTTAGATCTTCACGATCTCTCTGTCAGTCTGACAGCAGACGCGCTGCAGCGAGACGTCTCTCGGAGCACTTCCGAGTAAAATCATGTTAACATGGAGTTAGTTATTAAGTAACCATCTTTAGTTTGATTCAATTTCTTTTATGAACACATGCTACCATCAAGCAGGAAGTGATCTAGCTCTGAGTGTGTCACACCTAAAATGTTCCAGGCATCTTAAACATTCTTAGTTTCATGACTGTGATGATGTCAACAATATAAAACTTTCACTTTCTTTACATCTCATCATCACAGCTGAGGGATGCTTCACTAGCGAGCGGTGTACAAGTTGAGGTGTTCAAGATGCACAACTGATAAGGCAACTATGGATGGCAGCACAACAGGATTGTGGGTGAACGTGACATGAGGCCTGTGCACATAGCTTGGCATGGTCAGTTTGAAGTAAGACTGACCACACATCTTGATTATGACCCCATCCCCTCACCAGTGTGGTGGTAGCATCCTGGTGACTGCATCGTCGTCCCACTCTGAGCTTTTGAGGCAGGATTGTTATGAGAAACTGCTGCTGATTTAAAGATTTTTTAGGATGCAGAAAATATCAAGAGAACCCTATTTAGTGAATAAGACTGTAACAGAGTTTTTCCACACTAAAAGAGGTTTTCCAAATGTGCTACGAGCCAGGTCACAGAAGTGTGACCAGGGTCTTAATCCTGCGTGAAAGACTCCCTAAAAAAAGTTTGATCAGGTTTGAAATGAGGAAGAAATAAAGCCACATTCTCTGATGACTTGCTGTGTAGCAACACGGCCTGTAAGCCCTTTACATCGACTGGCAGGAAGGCTCGTCAAAGACACAGAGAAGGATGAGACACAGTGATAGTGGAGCGATGAGCGCACCACAAAAAGAAGATGAGAGCACCACGAAAAGACAGAAGATATGGAAAGCCAAAGTAAATCGATGTGGTCTGCTCTTGCTATGTTTCGGAGGCTTGAGGATGATTAAGTTAATTGGCTAACGATCGTTACACCCAAGCTTGTGCCTAATCCCTTGATGTAATCCGCACCCTAAGCGAGCCACGCTGAGACTTTTAACTTGATGGGCTGAAAGTAACTACAATCAATCACATGTAGTTACAAAGCTTTAGCTTAAACTTTAACATACCCGTACACAAAGGCCACTTCCTTTTTGTTAAATACTTTTAGGAAATAAAGAAACATTTAATGTGGCAATATTACTAGAATGGTCACAGACCTAAAGATCAGTTCAGTCAAGCCTAGTGAAGACAATCAGAAGAAGTCCACAGACTTGTGCACTTTCTAATTAAACTAAAGATTAATACTGCAACAAATGTCTGCCCTAAAAAACTGGATCTTTAATTTTACTCCAGAGTGGTGGAACAGAGTGTAATTAGACAGGGTGTTGTAGCTCTACAGGTATTTGGAAACTCATTTTATAAATCTTCTTCCAGATCCAGCTGAGTACACAGCTGGCAGCCCCTCCACTGTAAGCCTGCTTTCAAATAACATCATTGTAAATGATGGGAATTCACTTGCATAGACGACTGCCTTTACTTTCCATTTATATCAGCTTTCACATGTCAAGTTAATGTTTAAGACAGCATAAAAACATTACGAATTAAAAGAAAAGAAAAGTTTTCCACCATATTTCCTCTGGCAACATGACCACATGTAATAAAACATATACACTTACACTTATTACATACAAACGCAGCAACTGGTGATTGTTGTAATCACCAATCAGAGACCGGGTGTAACAGAGCAGGAGATAAACGAACCAAAATGAAATAAGAAGTCATTTCTACAAGCTAAAAGTCAAAGTAAGGCAACCAAAAACTAGATGAGGGATTAAAACAATAACTAAAACATATAGTCACTAGAAAACAAGAATGAAAAAGAATGATCGAAAACCGAAAGACAAAATCCAAACCACAACCAGGCCCAGGGTGGCCAATAAAACAAGCAATGGGAAAATCCCCAGTGGACTGGGTTTATGAGCTATGAAGGCTGGTGATAAATCAATAACATATATTTATAACCATTATAATATCTCTCTAAACCCAGGCCACATATGGCCCATTAGTTCTCCTCATCTGGCCCACATGAGGTCAATGGAAAAATCATATAAAATATAATAAATAACCCTTCATTTTGAAACTGACTTTTAAAAAATAATAAAAAGAATTGCCACATATATGAAATAATTTACCGGTACTTGAATTTCTTTATAGAATGCCTAAATCCTTTACCATAACTACTACATATTAATAATACTGGTGCAAACTCCGCATTTCTTTCCGTCTTCCATTTATAAGTGAACTTCTAAGTCGGAGCAGTCTACTGACACCCATAAGCCCTGGAATTGGATCAGATTTTGTCAAGAGGGTATATAAAGTGCAAGAGTGTGAACTATTTCCCAGCTTACAGCCAGGGAGATACTGCTGGTTCCAGAGTCACATTTACTGTGGGATTTCAAAAATCATGCCAGGCAATCCTAAGGAAACATACTGTTCATTCACATGAAATTTGAAAGCTGTGTAGATTTCATGGGGATCAGTATCAGGGAAAACAGGGTGAGGAAGTGAGAAAGAGAGGGAAAAAAACTAGGAATAAACAGTTTGTGCTTGGAGCTGGTGCTTTTATAAACGTAAAGCTTTCCTTTCAGAGGCAGGTTAGGGGTCAGGAAATGAGGTGGTGAAGCTCTTCCAGAGATGCTTCCTTTGCCTTGAAAGGGTTATAAAATCAAATGCCTCGTAGCCCTCCACATTCACAAAAATACACACATATACACACGTTTATATTACAAAGAATTTTACGTCTTTATAATACTTCTTTGTCTTTTTTCCCCCAGACACCTTCACCCTGATCATACATGTTTTATTTTGACTCCTAAAGAAGAGCATGTCACAGCTCCAGTTGTACTTCAGTTTGATCATTATATTCTGGCTGCATTGTGACTTAGATTATCTCCACTCAAGGTTTTGGATTGATTCATGACTGCTACATAAAGTTAGAGTATTTTGCCTGACTCCTTTTTTTATTTGATCGTTTTAATCTCCTTTTTTGCAACATGTATAACACGACTGCCTGTCTTGGCCAGGGGACTCTTGTAAATGTGATTTTTAAATTCAAGGGTCCTTCCTTGTTAAATAAAGGTCAAATACAATTTTAGTGATGAGCTAGAGCTCATCGGTCCAATTCATCAAAAGGAGCTGTCGTCTTTGTCTCCCAAACGACTCCTCGTTTATTACTATTGATGTGTTGTTCACAAACCAGCTATGTGTCATGAGCTAACTCTGCTCTATTAGCTTTGTTTTTTTTGTTTTCCCATCTCATGTTTATTCCATCATCTGCTAGAACAGTGGTACAATCTATCAGGAGACAAGCACTAAACTCACTTTTTATAACCACATGGTTTAATCCTATGCATTTGATTTTTGTTTTGAATTGCATTAGAATAAAAGAAGATATAAATGATTTGATCTCAGACAGAAGTTGGCTCTTTTCAACAAACAACCACCCCAAAGCACTGATAGGTGGCCCAGTCAGTCCTAATGCTGGAATAAAGAATGAAGCAGTAAAAAATAATCTGCTTTTGCAGTTTTTATTAATGTAGTGCAAAACTGGTTATATATGATGGGAGGTACTAATCATGTAAGCATGGTACTATTAAGGTAATAAAACTTTAAAATAATGTGCAACTTTTTTCTTTTTTTCTTTTTTTTAACCCCGTGTCCTGTCCGGCTGTGGAGCAAACAGAATAATGTCTGAGTGCCAAAAACAAGCCCAACAGTGTTGCTGTTTCAGGTGAGAGGTTACAGCCACTGCTATAAAACTCCTCCTGATTTTTGTTTAAATATAACCCCCAAAATCTTTATTAGAATGTTTTTATGGTTGATTGGACACGGAGCCTGAAAGTGAAGGGAAGGGTACAGAAAGAGGGATGGGGGAGAAAGTAAACAGAAAAAGAAGAGAACAAGAGACGTGAAGAATCCACTTCTAGACCTGCAAATAAAGCACAAACAAACAAAACAGGGAGAAAAGATACAACAGCAACAAACAGCATATGAATATACAACAGTTGTGATATTCTTCAAATGTATACGTATACACCAGTTCAAGAGAGTTCAGTGTCAACCACAGCCCCAGTCAATGTGTCTGAAAACACCTGAGTCCGTCTTTATGTGAGCACCTTGTGATCACCTGTGTGTATATATATGCGCGCTTGTTTATGTAAGGTTTCTCTATAGAAACATTCAATAATAAGTTCGAGGAGCCACAGACCCGTCCCCAAGGCCCACGGAGGACGCGAAGGAGGTCCAGGCCCCAGACATCCAGAGGCCACCCAGGGCACGGACACCCCAGGGAGATCGCCATCAGGGCAGTCGCTAAACTCTCCCCCAGAGGGCGCAGAGGCTCACCCCATGTGGGCCCCCCGGCAGTCGCCGCGCTAGAGCCCCTGGGGGGTCGCGGCTAGGAGCTCACAGGCACCGCCTGCAGCCGGCCATCCAGGGTAGATCTAGCCGGAACCAGAGACCCGAGACCCAGGAGCGAACCAGCCCCAGCAGAGGCCCGACCACCCCTGGGGGCCCAGATCCCACCAGGCCGCCACAGGAAGAAGAGCAGGCAGATGCCCCCAGCACCCAGCACCCAGACCCCGAGACACCCCAGCACGCCACTGGAGAAAGGCACCACCAATGCCGAGGCGCAGCCAGGGAGGATAGTCTCTGCCGAGGAGGGCCTAGCATGTCACAGAAAGAGAGGGGGGGGGGACGAAACCTGACAGAAAAACAGTCACACACATACACAATCACTCTCCCTCCCTCATGCGTGCACACACACATTCCTGCAAACATACCAAGACACACAATAGACGCTATACACCCACTCTCGCTCCCCATGCACTCTCTATGTTCAGGACCAGGGACCAGCGCCCTAAGGGTGAAGCCGGCCCTGAGATCCAGAAGATGGTCCCTCCCTTACTGAAGTGGGGATAAGCAGACCACCGCGCACCCCGCCGCAGCCGAGCAGCCCCCCACCGCAGACCCCGACAGATGTGCAACTTTTTTCAAACATCTCAATATAACTATTTTCAATAATTTTTTTATTTCTTTAGTAGTTTTGTTCTAGAGTCTAGAACAAAACTACTAGACAAAACTGTCTAGAATCTAGACTAAGTTTATGCTCCAATAGGTTAGACATTCAGCACATGGATATGACATGTGTGCAGATGTTTAATTGATGTTTTTATTGGTGTTTTATTGAAGCTTTTAAGATAAAAACGATGAGTTAAGAGGTTCCAAGTATGTATGCCTTTTTTAAAATGTATCTCTTGATGTTGATATAAAATGTTGTTATGCTTATGCCTTATGTTGTCTTCATTCTTATTATCTATTTTATTTATTCTATTATGTCATTTTTGAGGGAGAGAATAAAGTCATACCATACCAAATAATTTATAGATGTCTGGACATGGTTAGGGCTTGATTAACTGAGTAATTTAGAAAAGGAATATAGAATATTTTTAATATTTCAAAATTCTATATCATTTAGTCAAATCTTTTAACAACACATTTTGTAATGTATATGTTTAATGTTTGACTCAAAGTCTTTGATTTTTTAAATATCTGTACCAATTAATGTAAATGGACTACAATACAAAACTAGGAAATTGTGTTTTTATACAAAACAGATGCATTTCAATACAATTTTCAACACAAATTAATTATAGTTTCTTACACTGATCTTTTTCTCCAGTGTGTTTTCTTTCTATTACCTTCTGTTATATAAGGTTAAATGTAATATTTCTTTACATCTTTTACTACAACCGAACATTTACTGCACTAAAGATAATCTTACCACATCTGCCTCTTCCTTCTTCTGTGCGGCTTCAATTTTTCATTGGTTGTTGGAGATTTGGGACAGCTCAGTGTGTTCACACACAATCCCCTCCATTGGAGAGAGTAGGATTCTATTTTTTTCCTCATTCTTCAGTTAAAGAGACTCCCACAAAGAGGTAGATAAGACTAGACTCCAAATTGTTCTGTTTTATCCCAGACAGAAAGATTTATGAGCTGTTTGAGAGGCGGCGCCTCAGG
The DNA here is from genome assembly GCA_006937965.1 of Callopanchax toddi. Taxonomy (NCBI): domain Eukaryota; kingdom Metazoa; phylum Chordata; class Actinopteri; order Cyprinodontiformes; family Nothobranchiidae; genus Callopanchax; species Callopanchax toddi. The sequence continues at coordinate 1,236,623 of SSNR01000114.1, forward strand.
TTTCAGTTTTGGTTTTGGCTGTGTTTGGTTAGATTTTCTGCTGTTCAAGCACCGGCATCCACACTGGAGTCCTATCAGGCCATAAATTACCGGCTTTTAACTTCACTTGTTTCCACACTTACCATTTGCTCTAATTGTCACTTGTTGTTTAGCAGATTTGGGCATTAAAAATGCTTTGGTTTGGTTAGAAAAGCATTGTGGCTTGTTTTAAAAATAGACCTCCTCACATCATCAGTCTTCTTTTTCTACCTGACCGAGCGGCGAATCCCACAGCTGCAAAGAAAAAAAAACATTTGGGACTCATGCATAAAAGAGACCTCCCACTGATATACATTACTTTGAAAGTCATGTAGAATGTCATGGAGAAAAAAAGCATCAGTTTTTGTTGATTTCCATGAATAGGATGTCTTTTGTTTCTGTTTGACATTCGGCTATGAAACCAGCTGGTTGCATACAAGTGGCACACAAGCATGAAAAGAAACCATTTCCTCACACACACACTCACATACACACAGAAAACCAATGTGACTGAACTTAATGTTGCACCGTTTTTTGGAGAGGTAAGCATGGAATGAGGAATTTTGCCTTCCAGGCTTGTTCTCTCTCCCTATCGACCCTAACCAGGATCCTGCTGATGTAGAGATGCACTCCCACACAACGTTCGCCAATCACAACACTTGAGGGCACATCTAAGCGTGAATTTTTTATCAGGTCTCCAACATAAGTCATCGGAGCTGAATTGCATTTGTCATATCACCTTACTCCATTTAAGATGTCCTCACTGTGTCATGCAATGCTCTTCAACTGTAGTGTAATGGAGTAACAAGCCATATTCACAATTAAATTGACCCCAGTGCAGATGAGACTTCCAATCTCCTCAAAACGTCCTGAACCGTCTATCTGGATTCGCAGAGCCTCACCAGCAGCTTAGGTCTCTTTAGACTTTTTTTTCCCCCCCAGGCTTATTTTTAGCAGGAAATAAAACACAAATGAGGAATGGTGCACGCAGTTATCCCCGGCACCGCAAGCAGCATAATACCTCAACATGATGAATTTATCAGGGCGTAGCTATGTATCTAGGTACCAAGTGTGCTTAGTGACAACAGAAAGCATGTGCACTGAATAGTTTGCATGTTTGTGATTGTGAGTTAGTGTGTTCGAATTTGTGCAAAGAAAAAAAAAATACATGCATACCCTCAGGAGGCAAGTATCAAATTTCTTTAGTGTCTGCATGGAAATAGCTGCCTAAACACTTTACTCTCTCTGAACTTTTTGCCACGTTTTGACCAACAACTTAACTGATGATGACCTTCCAATAAAGCACAGGCAGATTGAATCTAATGAATACTTCTTGTTATATTAACTGGACACATTTCCAAATGTCAAATTCTGCTTTGTAGTTGACATAAACCTGTTTTTAGACTATAATCTATGTTATTATTGGAATGTAGGAGCTCTCTTTGAACATTTTGTTCAGGAAGAACTTTTTCTTCTACTCACAAAATCTAAAGAGAATTGCTCCTATTTTTCTGAAGTTCATTAATACTTAAAGCACGCCTTAAACGATGTTCATTTGACATTATATGACTCTTGTGAGGGGGAGGCGCAGCCAAAAGGAGAGAGCGTGTTGAAGTAGGGAAATCATCTTTCTATACATGTTACTTTATTTGGAAGAAAAGAAAATATATTGATTGCCAACAATCATTATTTTTATTATAGATATAAGCAACCTAGCAATCAAACTAGGAATGTAGACCTCTTATGATTTGCTTCATCAAAAGAGATAATAGATACTATGAGAATGAACCCCATGACATCCTGTTCTCCAAAACTTCTTGGAGCTGTTGTTTTTTTAATCATTTTAATATTTTCCTCTTTTAAATATGTCCAACAAATTGTGGCCTCGTGATAAACCGAGCACACACAAAGGGAGAAAACCTTAATATTCACAAAGCTGTCCCTGATTTCCACAGATCACTTATTTTTATCGATGGGTAGAAACACTTCTTTTCTCAGTAATTTGCACATCAAAACTTTGCACCACAGCTAAATAGAAATGACACTGAAAATCACAACAAAAAAGACAATTATTTTTTGATCTAACGTAATATTAAAATATCTGTAAATGAAGCAGAGTAGGAAAAATCTATTTCAATCAGTGACCTCAGCTCTGCAATCACAACACTAAAGTGATCAAAACTGCACTGATGGGGAAAATAACCTGCTTTTTCTACATTATATCAACACATATTACCTATATATGGGATGATATAGCATTATGTAAGTAGACTCAAATAAAGCATGAACTATCCAAGGTGCTGAAATGACCAACAGGCATGAGATCCACAAGATCATGAGAAAATCCATCTCATCAGGCGCCCAGCTACCAGGTTTTGGCTGCACAACAGAAAAGAAATTAAAGTAATTAGTGGCATACCCTGATAGTAATATGGCTACATTAATGATTGATGAAAATCAACAATAATTTTGATTAGTTCAACACTAACTGCTTAGTTTATCTCACTGATTGAAGTTAAAAATATATAATTTAAAAAAATGCCTGCTCTTTCCAGCTGAATTTTTATCTGAACTTCCCACATGGCCCCTTGAAACAACCCATCTGGTGTGCAACATTATGCAATAAGTGCAGCATTAGTGAGTATTGCTGGGTCAAGGAAATGTTTATGTTTTGCATTTTTACAAATCCTGAGGAGCAGAGTAAATATAGTCATAAAGTTAAAAATGTTTAGTGCAAGTTAACTTTTTTTTACAGTAACAACTTGAAACTTTGATGACTAATGCCCATGTTTGTGCTGTTTCTGCTCCTGATCTGGAAAAAAAAAAACTGTGCAAAATGTTTCAGTAACATTAAAAGCATTATCTCAGTGAACTGCTGTTGTTTAGCAATTACAAAAAAATACAAAAATGGGAAAATGCATGCAGTTTCACCTTAAATCACACTGAACTGACATGTAAGACATTTAACTTTTTTATGTACGGCCAGGTCATGTTGTGCCAGGTCATGTCAAATTGTGTTAATGCATATCTTTCTGCCACAGCTTAGAAACAAACAGACACATTCACTAACTGTGCACAGCTCATGCTTTGGTTGTACCTACATTACATCTGCAATCTGCAAACAATTAGCAGGTTTCAGCAATTAGCACACATTAGCCTGATCACTCTGCAGAGATGGACACAGCCAGGACAGAAGTTACCAAAGGAAAAAGTGTTCCCTCTGAATGAGTTGATGTCTTAAAGGATGAATAATGCTTCCTAGCCTCCTTTTTCTAAGGACAAATCATGTTCCTGATTATATTTATAAAATAAAGTGTTGCATTCTTGGGCTTCTAGTCCAGAATCTTCTTTATTGTAAAAATGAAAATGACAAAAACGTGTCACTGATTTTAATTCTGGACAACTGGGTGTAAGCACCTCTTCCTTCTTGAGGGGAAAACTGTCCATTCCCCAAACCTGAAACACAAAGCCCTCACAAATGTCTCAAACGGAGATGCAAAAGCGTAAATTGCACCCACAACTGATGTGCAATCCTCTTATGAATTAGAGTCTAATGGTCTCACTTATGTCTCAGTTTGTTTGCAGTTTACCCAAATTTTATTTGCAAACTTCTCCCAAAGTTGTCTCAGGCTTGTTTCACATAACCTATGTTACAAAAGATTCAAAGTTGAGGCTTCGAACAGCAGTGATGATGGACAATTTGAACGGACATTTGTTGATCAAATTTTCTGAGCGTGATCAAAATTCCAGAGTCATCAGAGTAAAGTCCTGTGATTCACATGAGGAAAATCAGTACCTTCCTAAACAGTCAGATGAGTAAAACTTTGTTCTGCTGCTACATATCCAGCAACACAGACATAATAACAACCAGTCTAACTGTGCAGAAGATGTGTTGGCATGCACTTTGGTGGGCACGTGCACAAGTTCCAGTTTAATAATGGCACAAGGAGTGTTAATTACAGATTTTATCCACTTGCACAGTATACATTTACCCAGAGGACCAGTGTCTCTTTCCGTCTCTCACTCTGTAATAACCGCAGTCTGCCTGAGATAAAGCACAGCATCTGTTAAACAGCAGGGTGACTGAGCACACAACATAGACTACCATTACACACGGACCGCTGCACAGCCGGCCCTATCTCATACACCTGGGTGACCAGATAAGACTGAGAAAGAGAAAAAGAGAGGGGGTGCTCAGTTTGGTAGTGGTGTTGGGTGGGTGGGTGGGTGGGGGGTTAACCCATCAACCAGCAGAAATACTTGGCAGGGTTCAGTGAATCAAGATGATGGCAGGAATGAACAAACCAGATCAGAGATTTTACAACGTGAAGCTGGGGGTGAATTATCACGTGAGGTAGAGCTGAAAGTTTTTTTTAGATTGTGAGGGACATTTATGATCTTTAAAAATGGTATACTAACAATACCTACAATAATTACACTGTAAAACACAAAGTCAGTAACTAGAGCAATTTAAATTATCTATATTTAATTTACTAAAGTCAGCTTAGGTCAACTAAAACTTTCTACTTTAGGACTCAGAACATGAGTTATGGGTTTTAAACTTGAAATGAGTTCAAGCACTTAACTGTTGAATTTGACCAAATTCAATAAAACTATCAGCATAACTTATCTGACATTTAAAACCCTCTGGAGAGTTTTTCTTAGTGTGCAATTTGAAGAAAGTTGACATGATAAAAAGTTGTGTCTGAGAGTCAAATCAATGTATCGTCAGTGCTCCGGAAAAATTAAACATTGATGATTAACTTACTGTACATCAGAGCCAGTTTCGGGCAACCTGGAAGTTGCAAGTTTTGTGTCTTTTTAACAGTGGGACATGCTAAAAAGCATCCAGAAGGACCAGGAAACATCCTGATCAGACACCCAAATCACAGCTTTTGATGTGGAGGAGGAACGGCTATAAGCTCCCCCCCAGAGGACAGAGCTCCTGCAGTCACGACCACAAGACCACAAACAGGATCAAAGACAAAGAGCCCAATCTGGCCTAGGAACACTTTTGACTTTGCGTCAAGAATTCAGACCCAGCTCTTGTTTTGGTTATGACCCCAGAACCCCAAAAGACACCGTGTTGAGCCTTCTTTAGTTTCACAAAACACATGCTGGAGAACCAAACTCCCATCAGCCACTCCAGGTATATTATTTTCCTGTAAATTTGTATCAAAAAATCTCTCTCAACATGTATATGTCAAGCCTCAGAGATTCTTCCCATCCTTTACACTCTGCCTTCAAGCTGCGGTTGGTATATTGCCTTTATGAGCTCGTTAGGTGGACAGTATTGTACTTATCTTCAGCTCATTATGTGGAAAATTGAGAAGTGTAAGCACGTTGTTTTCCTTGTGATCAGAGTCGTTTGGTGGAAGGATGATTGAGCAGATTTCCTGGACAAATGAGCAGACAGGAGAAACCTCCTCTAATGGATTCTTTTTATGGTCACGTTGGAAGTTGAGGAAGGTGAGGAGAGGAGGGAGCATTTGATTCTTTTAGCCTGAGGAATATACACTTAGGGATAGATTTAATGGCACTTTTAAATGACTGTAGAGAGTAGTCACATTTAATCTCTGCTGTGAGGAGGAGAAGGAACTGCCTTATGCAGCCAAGCTTACAGTGAAACACCTTTATAAAAGACAAAAATCAGTTCTCAACATCTACAACTATTGTTGTTTTTTAAAATTTGACAGAATTTTATATGTGTCTGGAGGTTTTTAGACACAGGGCTGTTCAGTGATTTAAAAAAATATATTTTTTAATTCAGGTTTGCCAGTAGTTTGCCAAAATGAGTAGTATCTGATTCCTTCCCCCGATCCCCACACATCTTGTTTTACTGATGCTCTGTGATCACATTAGAAACTCTTGTTTACTAGCAAATGCTCTTTGTGTTCTGGGAATACAACATCCTTTTCAGATTGTTGTGTTCCATGTTAGAACAACGTTTCTATATAAGAGAGAGTGGATGAGGGTAGCATCCCTGGCGGGGAAGCCCAGACTGTCCTCTTCCCTCACACTTTTACCACCTCATCCACTGGGACCTCAAGGTGTTCCCAGGCCAGACTAGTGTTTGGGTTTGAGGAACTCCTCAAAGTATTCCTTTCACTGCCTGACTATATCCCCAGCTGAGGTCAGCAGCTCCTCCTCCTTACTGTAAAGAGTGTGAATGGGTTGCTGCATTGCACCCTGAGGTGATGGACAGTTTGCCAGAACCTCTTTGGAACTGACTGATATCGTTCTACATGGCTTTGCCAAACTCTTCTGTCAAAAGTGGGATCTAAAGATCATCTTCACAGCAGACTCTCACCATACTTCTGGGCCTATCAGCTGTGCATGGATGCCCTTATGTTTAAACATGGTGTTTGTTATGGCCATACTGTGACTTGCACAAAAGTTCAATAATAAAACACCACTCGGGTTCTGTATGGGTGGGCTGTCATACTTTTTCAGATCACATGGTCATTTAAGAGTTGAACTTCCTAGCAGCAGTATGGAGTCCTCAGTCAGAATGCCATCTAGCACTCGTTTTGGTTTGCTTGTTTATGTAGGTGGAGGTGATGTTCCATGTCCCAATAACCAGTTTCTGTGTTCAAGGATTGGACTACCAAAGTTCCACAATGCAGACCCTATATGCTCTGCAGGTTGTGGGTCCACAGGTGGATGAGCCCATGTACAGTGGTCCCTTGTTTACCATGGGAGTTATGTTCTAAAAATAGCCCGCAATCGGTGAAATCCGCAAAGTAGTCAGCTTTATATTTTTACAATATTACAGATGTTTTAACGCTGTAAAACCCCTCACTACACACTTTATATACTTTTTTCACACAGGCATTAACGTTTTCACACTTTTCTTCCTTGTTTAACCATTACCGGACCGTCAGAACGGCAGAAGTATTAATTTGATTGATGCATTGATAGCATCTGAAAGATCCGGCCCGGACACCATGTGTTTCATCATGGTGTAAAGCCCGCAGCACCATGATCACATGCTGAGAAGCTGCAAGTGAGCAGAGCTGAGCTGTGCATTTCACCTCCTGTTGTGCTGCAGACAAAAATGCTCTCATACAGGAGCATAAGGGTGCGACGCTCTGTGGTCTGGTGGAGAGGCACCCAGCAGCTCTTGGGTGGTCCAGCTCGCAGCGGGAGTTCTTCGAAGAGGAGTCAGGACGCACTGCACTCCGCAACACTCACATAACGGCGGTACACGGAGGAGCTCGACTGGTCAGGAGGCAGAACACAATGCACTGTTTAAAAAACCCCCGAAAGACCACGAAAAGAGCAACGGACAATTGTAATCAGTTCAGACTGAGCCCAGCTTTGTCCCCTGGGCGAAGGCCCAGACACCAGGTGCTCTCACATGGGCTCCAACCCCAGGCTCCAGTGCAGGTGGGTACTCTGGGACTCTGTTGACATGTCCAATGGTCTTCTGAACTGCTTTATGTCTCACCTTTTATCTATAGAACAATGTGGAAAACCTACAAGGGCCAAAGTGCTCCAGACAACATATGTAGCTCCTAGTGTCATTAGAGCACTCAAACTCCTCTACCACAGGTGGCAGTTCAAGAACTTTGTTGGTAATAACACCATAATATTCTATCATAGTTTAGAAGTTCTACCAAGTTTCAGCTATTAGTTCATTATCAGTTTAGTTTTGAATTAAACTTGATGTTTTCTTTTCTTCTGCACCTCAAAAGAAAAACAATTGTGTTTCTCTTTTGACTCAACACAATATAGGCTATCATAAATAAGAGAACACTAAAACAATTCATAAACTGTGATGAGACAACAAAAAGCAGTAGAAAGTTCCAAATCCAGTGAACCGTTTATCAATTATATTATTATATTATACATTGTTGCATTTCAAATTTAGAGCTTTGCACAGTTTGTTGAAAGTCTGTACTGTAAAAGCTGGCCATTATCACAACCAGAGGTACAACACAATACAGGTTAAAGCTAATTTACCACTTCTACCACAGCACTTAATTTTATAGTTTAATTAATATACAATTTATTGTTTCCAAATTAAGTTTGGACTTTACAGGCAGTATCCAAAGTATCTGATTTGACTTGAGATTTTATTTTTGCACTGCATTTTTTTGCACATCAATTATTAAGGCAGCAGCTGGCTCTACGCTGTTAGACCAAGATATTCCCCCAAACACTTGATGTCCAGAGACGCTCTTTTTATGGCTATTCCAGGTCAGTCAGCCAGTGCCCCTAATTAACCCAGATAATGATGCTGAAAATTAGACCTCGCTTAACCTGCTTGACATCTTTTTAAATTCAGACGTGTATTCTTTGTGTACAATATGTATTTTCCCATTAAACTTTTCAACCAAATTCCAGTAGTTTAGATGGCAAAGATGTTTTAAAAAAAGAAATCTGGGGAGGTAAGCATCTTTGCGTTGAGTGTGTGTGTGCTATTGTGACATAATGCTGCAGAATTTTTATGTTTGACCCAAAAAACTACAAATTAACCTTATTGTAAATATCTACATTTTTTTGCTTGACGAAAAATGTGCAAAAGCTTATAAATAACTAAATCCGTGACACATTTACAGTGGCTCCATTTGATCTCATTTTATTATGTTTAGGGGATTTACCTGATGTAAAAAAATAAAAACTATTATGTTTGTGTAATTGTGATTATTTATCTGAGGTTTTCCAGTGGGCATTGTCTCTTGGTTCTCTAAGCTAAGCTTCATTCTAGGGAGGTTAGGTGTGATGGACAAATGTAATCTTCTGCTGTCAATCCTAAACGACTGACTAAAAACTAAAAGACGTGTGCACCGAGGTTTACCTCGGAGTTTCTGCTGTAGCCGAATGCTGAAATTGCAGCTTAACACATTGGGGAAAAAGCATGTCAATGATGGATGAAGTTTTTGGAAAGAGAGAGAGAAAAAACTTACCTCACAGCAACTTTAGTGAAAAGATTTTCTTCTTAGCCAAAACCCCTCAAAAAAACACTATCTTGTATTTTTATCTGGGATTTTGACTTACTGGTCAAAAAGAAAGTGTTTACACTCTACCAGACTGCTCTTGACCAAAAAAAAAAGAAAGGAGAATGATAAAGTGACCTGACAGACATCGAATAACGTGCGGTGCACACCATCTTGCCATAGCATGGTCTTCGTCGCTGGAGGTTGTTGAATGAGCAATAAAAAAGGAATCACTGTGAAAAAGAAAGTGGTCGGTCAGCGTTTGAGATGTGCTCAAGCATCAAGGCAAAATCGCAAAGAGCTAACACCGGCTCCTCTCTCTTTCCAACACATCTCCGGTGAAATCCCTGAGCCAATTGGATTGTGGAGTTTTAACTTTGTTAAAAAGACAGCTATTACCCTCCTAGTATCATGTCCAAAAGAATTCTGGGGAAAGAAAGTGCCTACGGTATATCGTAGACCTGTTGTAAAGGTAAGTGGAGATGGGGAGCTGACTTGGAAGACTTTGCTGCGACATCAAGCAGCATGGTAGAATGGATGGCCTTGAAATAGCCGAGTTAACAGAAAACAGCCAGGGAGATGTATCACAGGGCTGTAGCTGGAGGACAAGTCTGTGCAGTGCCGTATCAGGGGGCCTGAACCATGATTGGCTCTGCCTGTTTTGTCATTTGTTAGCTTGACTTGAGCCACCCCGTTCCACCCCATGCGCACGCTGAAAAGAAGGAAAGAGACAGAGAAAAATTAAAATAAACACAAAATACAACAACACATTCCTTCTGAGGAGCATAGATAATCTATCAGAGGCGTCTGCTTGCATGCTGCTTTTCAATTTAATGTGACTGTTTGCAGCAAGCCAAGCAGATACACTGCAGAAGGGGTCAGGCCCTTAAGCTTTTAACTCCCCTTCTTCAAGTTTGCTTGAAATAGTTTCACTCACTGCATTTGACTTTTTGTTGGACTTGTGAGCACTTAAAAAGACTTCAAATTGCTGATCCAGTTGGACTAGTGACAGAACCCAGCAGGTGCTACTGTTAAAGCACAGATACTAAAAGTTGGCACAGACAATGTCTAAATGAAGAAATATTAAACATACCGTTTAAATTTTAAAACTTGCTCCAAATCACAGTTTTAATACATAAAATACATGCATATTGACTTTATTAGCTCATGGTTTAAATTATATCTGATGCTGTTTTTGGGTGTTAATCCATTTTCAATCCCTCTGGGGAGCTTTTTTGAGGCGATAAGTACAATCACTCTAACAAACACATTTTAATCTCCCAGTGTGCTTGTAGACATTGAAGGGGATAAATGAAGGAGACCAGGACACTCACTTGGGAACAGCATATTGAGCTGAACCTGAAGGTGGACAACCGATCATCCTCTCTTTGACCTGAAGGGGCTAATCGCAATTTTAAAGCATCCCTGTGTCCCATCTTGTAGCAACCCTAAGGGCAGATTCAGGAGCGAACTCTCAGGAAGGTGTTCCCTCTGGATTTGTTTGAAATGTAGGCAGTGTTTCTGTCAGACGTGCTGAATGTGAGCATTTTGGATCGGCTTGCTCACCTTGATGTACACTGATCACAGTTCCACTCAGGTAAAGAAACAATTCACCAAATCCTCAGCAACTGTGCAATGTAGTGATTATTTTTTCCTATTTTCAGTGCTTCTCTTTCTTGAAGGTTAATACTTTGGGTCATTTTATTCACTAAGTAGGAAATTAAGCACATGGACTTAAACTTAAATGCTGCATCTGGGTTCATGGGTATCATTTTGCTTGCTGTTGCCTGCTTAGCAGAGTCAAATACAAAGACAGCAGTTACTGAGTAAATGGGTCCCTATGCCCATGTTATAGCTTTTCATCTTAGACCCCCTTCCTGATTTTCTTTCCCCTCAACCAATTGCTGCATTTTGTGAGCCTCTAAGAGCATCCTCTTTTTTTTTTGCCTCCCCTCGGGGATAAAAGTCACCTTCTCCTAATCTCATTGAACAAAAAGTCAGACCAAAAATAAAAGCTAAACTCTATATTCCGTCTGCACACAAAAGTTCAAGCTTAGAAAGAAAAAGGTTGCCAGTTTTTAGTTACTCTGTCAGCAGGAATAGAAAAGGAAAGCAGCACCAAAAGAGGAAAAGAGAAACAAGATCGAGGAGCTGAGGAAGAGAGTGAGCGAACCTTCAGAAAGCAGGTTTTTTTTTTCTAATTTACAAAGAAGTACATATATTTGGTTGGAAGCAGGTTGACTCACTTAGACTCCATCTCCTTGAGTACCTCACTCCACTGAGTTTACCGTACATAATTTACACTCTTCCAATCTCCATCTCTTTCACTCGAGCATTATGCCTTATCCGAGATAAAGGAGAAAAAATAACTGAATCAGGTCATTCTAAATCATTGATAAGACATGAGAAGCATGCAAAATTTGAACCTGAAAGGGGAACTATAATAAGCTCTAAGCAGGTACCGCTGATGTATTTCGATTGATATGTATTTATTTCACTGGGGCTTTGCTGGAAAATATTCTGCTCCTTTGGAAGAGCCACATTTTGATTTTAAACCAACACATGGGTTCCTATTTCAAGGTTTTATTGATTTATTATGCTTTATTGTGATTATCATCTACTGTATACAGTCATGTTTTTCTTCTTTTTCCTTTTGGATCTATAAAGTCCCTTTTTACCTCTATTTTTTTGGTCATATTTCCTCAACCAAAAAGCAAAAATCATCTCAAAGCATCAGAGGCGCCAACAGGTTCCATACGAAGTCAATCGAATATGTGATGTTTCACCCTGTGGTAAAAAGAAAAAATGGTGGGGGTAATCATTGACTGGACGATGGTTACCATGGAAACCTCTGTGGTCTTGATTGACAACTAGTTCTATTTGAAGACTGACTCACCTCTAAAATAGAGGTAAAAGCACTCATTCAGTCAAGCCGGCTTGAGAATACAGCATGGCAGATGTCAGCGACCATGTGCATAATCTATTATGCTTCAGCTTTTAAAAATCTAATTCCTCATGCATGGCGTGATTTGTAAAACTGTCACTGTCTGATTAATTATTTCAATCAAATCCTTTTACTGAACTCTGAGCAATTCATGGGGTGGCTTTTGCTGAGCTTTTTTTTTTCTTCTCTCCTTTCAAAGCAGTTTAAGAATGGTACTTTCTAAAGCTTTTATCAGAAAGTGTTTTGTGATAGCTTTTATTTCAGTGTGACATAAATTGTCATTAAATGTGAGGAACGTTAAAAAGGAATAATTGCAAAATTTGGCAACAAGTTTGAAACTTGAGACAAGAAATGGTCTAGTCTAAAATGAACTGTCATGGTTTTAATGCAGTCATGTTTTCAAAAAGTCCAAATCCAATTTTTAGAATACATTGAGTTTTCATCATGGCTCGCATGTACAGTAAAGCAATTAAATTCCAAAAAGATCTGCTAAAATAGTCATCAGGAGAGTTGAAAAAATATAATCAAGGATAATCAGAAATTATCTTTAACTGATGCCAAGAATGGGAAGCACACATCAATAGTGTGAATTAGGACCTCTTTTTCCATCTTCTGTAATGCCATAAAAAACTGACAGTTGCAGAATATTACTGTGGAAGCTTTGTTTGTAATAAATGTTTTAGTAGTTAATCACAGATCCAAAGATTAGCAGAGTATTCCATGAGAATGAGTCAGTCATGAATATGTCATTTAATGAGTTCTAGTGACGTTCTATAAGCATTTAGCAACAAATCTAGCAACGTTTTCTGGTGAAACTGATGTGAAAGCACATTATTTTTAAGATTCTTAATGAGAAATGGATGCTAAAATGTGCTCCACTCCCATCCCAAAGCAGTCACAGGCAGCCCAGTCCTTCCTCAGCAGCCCCCTTCTCACTGCGGTCAGAGCAGGAACATGAAGACCAGCTTTTACCTCAGTTCAGTCTCCTGTATCTCTGCATGTGCTGGGTGGCAGGTAGAGATGTCTGAAAATTCAAAGTCAAATTTACATATTTGAAGTCAGACCAACAAGTATCTTTTTCCTTGAACTATCTATTAGGGGTAAATAAATCCATCATCCATCCATTTTCTGTAGCCGCTTATTCCTCCACAGAGGGTCGCGGGGCAGCTGGTGCCTATCTCCAGCGGTCAAGGGGCGAGAGGCGGGGGACACCCTGGACAGATCGCCAGTCCATCGCAGGGCCACACAGAGACGAACGAGACAAACAACCACACACCCACTCACACCTAAGGACAATTTACCAGCCCAATTAGCCTGACAGTCATGTCTTTGGACTGTAGGAGGAAACCGGAGCACCTGGAGGAAACCCACGCATGCACGGGGAGAACATGCAAACTCCACGCAGAGAGGCCGCAGAGCCGGGACGCGGACCCACGACCTCCTTGCTGCGAGGCAACAGTGCTAACCAGCTGCGCCACCATGCAGCCCCGGGTAAATAAATCACTTGAACATATTTTTCTTTAATATTTTGGCTTTTCTCTACACATAGAAGTGTGAGTTTACACATAGAATCAGAGCTTAGCTTGAAGCAGGCTTGTGTACGACACCCAATCAGGGCATCGCTCTGTCAGCAAGCTCCATCTGTCACCAAGGCACGCCACTGTGTATGCGACCTAGGCCGTGTGTGTAAGCTATGGTAAGACTGTTTTGAGTTCTTGGGTCCAAAGCCTGGGAGAGACGAGTTGAAGACCTTGGCAACAGAACCATCATGGCTGACAGAGAGGGAAGAGAAACAGATGCCTGGGAAATCTTCATGCCATCTCAGATATTTCACTCTTCAGACCTCCAGGGCACTAACAGAAAATAATCATAATTTCATGAGTGAGACACCAGTGGAATAAAGCAATGAGAGATAACATGCTGGGGGATTTGGACATATTGAATTGACAGCGTCGCTTAATGACAAACATCCAGTTCTTGATATGGTCTTTCTTCTTATTCACTACTAATTAGTATCTTTTGAAGTGAAAGTTCACATATTTTGAAGTAGAATTCTGTGGAAAGGGTATGAAAAAGTGTTTTTTATTGTAAATGGCTCTTTGAGTGGCTTCAGTTTGAAGAAACACGTTGCATCAAACTGATGAACTAACAGGGTCAGTTATAAAGTGTCTAAAGAATTTGAATTTCAATCATTTCATAGCTATTAATGCTATTTTATGACCTTTACATTGCCATAGATTTCACATTTCATGTGTAGTCTGGCCAGAAGTGCTAACCCAAGAGATCTAGTATGTAGATAATCGTGTGATATGAAATTATAATGTGAAATCCTGTGATTTGAAAAGTTTGGAGTTGTTTAAAAACAGCTGGGACCTCATTTATAAAACTTTTCATAGAATCCTAAAAACGTTCTTAAGCTCAGCAATGAAATTTCAGTTACGCGAAGTCCATTTCCGATTGATAAAACTCTGCGTACGCACAGATCCACGCAATTCTGCTTCATAAATCGCTCTCATACGTAGAACTGTGCTCAGCTGTATTTAGATCAGAACCTTCCTCCTACACACCCACATTCTGAAAACGTAATTTCACAAAGACTGAAATTTCACAGAGACTAAAATTCAAGGTGCTTGTAGTGAGGTGGAGGAAGGATTTAATATTTTATTTGGCGATAAATGTTGACGCATCATGAATACACGGAAGTGCTCAGAGAGTCAGAGTCTCGCTGCAGCACCGCTGTCAGTCTAACAGAGAGATCGTGCAAGAAAAGAAACATTTAATGAAAGCATTTAATTCAATCCAAAGTGGAAGAAATGTCATGTTGTTCATCCTATCAAGCAAATAGCCAACCTGTCAGATATTTTGCTGGTTGAAAGGAACCTGAGAATGGTCAGAAGCTGCAAGAGTGCTGGTGACAACGGGTTTTATGTGGTTCCGATCATTCACTTGATCTAAGTTAAATGATCTAACACTGTGCCCAGTTCAGCACATAGATCCATAGGACTGCTCTAGAGAATCTAAATCAGCTGATCAGCCAGTCTTCATCTGGAAATCTCTAAGAACTCTCCCTGACACACTATGGCTGAGCTTCAAGGGCGCAGCGCATTCATTAGTGTCTCTGCCGGATTCATAAGTTTCAGTAATCACAATTAATGCACCAATAAGTGCAATTGTTATATAATCTGTATGAACATAATGTGATGTTATTCTAAAATACAACATATTTTTGTTCAGATTTTTATTTTTATTCTGTTCAGAGACAGAGGTGAAGGGTAACTGTTGGTTTTGTGGGTCTATCTGAAAACGTGCTGCCAGGTTTCCCATCTCCAAAATGTGCTTACGTGAGATCCAGAGTTTGCATAAAGTTACGCACATTTTTCCATAACGTTTTCTTTTATAAATCTCAAAGTTTGCGTAAAAAGTGACTTACGCAACTTTTGAGCCTGTTTTTTGAGTAAGCAAGCTTTATAAGTGAGGCCCCTGATAAGTAACAGATCATCCGTCTGGTCAAAATTAATCTCAGTTTCTCCAAACTGAGGTTGTTCTACAAGCTTTCTACAACAAGTTAATGTTTCCTGTTCATACGCTTATCACATAAACACTTAAAATTATATCAGTTTAACCAAATGAAACCTGTCAGCTAAACCATGCTCGCATGCAAGTTTTATTTACAGTAATTTTTTCAGCAAAATATGGAACAAACAGTGGATTAATCCATGTTTTGTTTGTTTGTTTGTTTGCCATAAACATGTTTGGCAGGTCAGAAAATAAAAAAATAGCTCCCAGATGTACAGACATGTAAAAAGTTTTCAAACATCTCATTTATTGGAAAGTGTTGCTCTCTTCACATAGCAGGACACTTCATCCACACTTTAGGACATACACACTGTATGAACTTTGAATAAATTGCAAAAGTACAAAATACTTTATTTATGTGTATTTTATAACATAAAGCAAACAAAATACATACAAGATCATTCAGCTGTGACAAAACAGATATCTTGTTGATTTCTTGTCATGAAAAAAGATCATTCAACCCATAGAAGACACTGTAGCACAATTCTTCAACTTAAAAACTAAATTTGTATCAAAAGCAGGGATTGGTGCTCCCACTGCCTCACACTCTGCATTTTATAATGTAGTAGTGAGATGTCACAAGAATAAGTCAAATATGTGAGATTGTGTTAGAGAGCATTTGATCTCATCTTAAAGAGAACAAAATACCCAAACAATGAAATAAAGTCAGAAGTATTTTAACCTGGATTTGCATGAACAAGAAATAAAATATCCACTTAATTAAAGTAGTACTAAGTATGATGAATTTTATGCAACACCTATTGAATGATTTTGGTGTGTGGGTTGGATAAATAAAGGCTTTTTCAAAGCTTATACTGTAATTGCAGTTGGTGAAGTGGGAAAAACATTTATCATAGTCAGTCTTGGGATGGTAAATATACTGGACTGAATACTAGTTGTGTACAAAAAGATATGAACTTGCAAATAAATTAACATAAAACATATTTTCAACCACTAGTATTGCTGTTTATATTTAAATAAAGTGTTTCCTTCTCTCTATTGTGCATCAGTACAAAGGAGATTTAGAGCTTGAAAAAACAAAACAAACCCCCTGAATGAATATTCTCTGCAATTATCAACATGAATAGAAGAATCTGGTATAAACAGCATGTGCCTAACTTCATTATCATTTATTCCCAGTGTTTTGCATTATCCTTGTAAAAAACATGACTGTGGTTTTTAGTAATCTTCTTAAATTCATCTTAATCTGTCATAAATTTCTGCTGTCCAACACAGTAATGCTGAATCACCTGAAGTGTGACTTCAGGCCCCCTGAATTGGTGATGATGAATTTCTAACTGATCTTTCTGCACATTAATAGGACACTACTCTCTTGTGTGTTCAGCTATGTTAAATTGCTTCTTTAGATTTAAGGCTTTGGCCCAGGGAATGCAACAAATCTCAGTAGGGGTTTAGACCACCATCTACTTGTTCTGAGATCTCCATTTATCTATTTAGGTCTCAGCATTTTATGAGCAACAGTCTGCCGTATGCCTTCAGCTGGGGATAAAACGATACAGGGAGGAAAAGGCAAAAAAGCAATTAAAACTATATGACTTTGATCTTTCTGGAAAGGAGAAAAAAATCCTTTGTTCATGAGTTTCTCATTAAATAATATTGTCTTTTACATATATGCATAATTAGATCTTTTGCTCTTTTTCTTTTAGTGTCGTTGACTTTATTTAGAATTTAAAGCACTATAAATAAAATGTTTAGTTTTGACTTTTTATTCTAAAAATATATGGGTTATCACTGTTTTCTAATCAAAGATTTTTTTTAGGGATTTGGTATCCTGCATGTTTTAAATGCAAGTTATTGATTTACCTCCTCAGCTTCTAATTCTGCTAAAACAAGGTGTGCTCAAACAAGAAAACAACTAAAACATGCTGGAAAAACAGTAAAAACCAGGAGTTAATGCTAGTAGTCTGCAGGTAAAATATAATCTAACTTACCTAATTATCATTACACCATGATCAGTAAATGCAGTTTAAGCAATTATAATTCATAAAAGCAAACTTCTTGTCAATTTTTAAAGGTTAAATCTTACCTCCAGGTTGAATTTTTAGACATTTAAAGTAATATAACATCTGAGATGTGGGGGAATAAAAGGTTAGAAATATAAAAGTGTTGCCCACTTATTGCTTTCATAAAAATTTTTAAAAAATCATGAGCAATATTATTTGGATTTATCGGCAAAATATTTGACCAAAAGAAAAACTTTTTAATGTTAAAGTGTAAACTTATTTCTACAAAATAATGACAAATACAAATATATAATATAAAATAAGTGATTGCATAACATGACAGGACCCAAAACAACCAGGTGATGGTTAAAAATGTTTTATTTGTAACGACAGTGACTGAAATGTGCAGCAGGCTGTTCAGCTGATAGCCCTCTTCAGAATGGGAGGTCCTCTCAGTTTGGTTACAGGATCCTCCTTAGAGGTGAACATCATGGGGGTAGGTTTTAACATCTTGAACAGATGGATTAAGTGTAAAGTGTTTATACAACAGGGAGAAAACCAAGAAGTCCAGTAGAAAGCTCAGATGGAGGTTCAGTCTGTGAGCTTCTCACTGCGGTCACATGGAGGCTGTGTTTAATAAAGGTTTAGCTTCATTATAACCCACTAGCATTTCCACACCTCCTTACGACTCGAACCCAATGACCCTCCGTGATTCTCGTCTCCATTTTGTGCTTGAACATCTCGTCTCAGGCGCTCGTCTATTTTCTAATTCATAATTCACATTTTCTCTAGAGTCTGTCTCTGCCTAGCCCCTCATTTTATATTTGAGTCACAACACACTTGAACATTTGAATGCATCTAATTAGCCAGGCTTACTGATTAAAAGCTGCTGTTTGTTTTGAGTCATTTTGAGGGCTCTAGTTGGGTCTGCAGAATGAACAATCCATCGATTCAAAACCAAACGCTAAAGACAGTGGAGCAGCTCTTTACAATGACCGCAATCTCCCACATAATCTACTTAAAGTAATTATTAAAAACAACAAAAGGGACTATATTAATAGTTTTATTCCAATACGCTGCAATTTATCTGAGAACAAATCATTTTGTCTGTTTGCTTACACTAAATGTAGGCCTAAAATGTATTGTTTAATAGTATTCTTTAATTAGTTATAACTGCATATCTACATTTAAATTTTCTGCAGTGTTGAAGGCAAAGCTACAGTAAAGCTTACTGCTGTAAAATGCTTGTGAAAATCTCCACCAGTATTTTTTAGCAACTTGAAGCCTGCAGGGATAAAATATCTCCCATAATGCATTATCAAGTACAAAGATGCATGCATTAAGAGGCTCCAAAAATACCTGCATCTTTTGTGAAGCCCTCTGAGGTGTTAATGTGAAATCCTTCACCTTTAGATAGATATACTGTAGGTACCGCTCTTTGCAGTCCTGCTTTGTCAATAGAGACTGTTATTATGCTCCTCTGGCTTAAAGATAAAATCACAGCAAATAGTTAAGCTCCTCTTGATGTGGATAAATATTTTATTAAAGCGGTTTATGTCTCATTTTCCCCTCAAATGACAGATACGCTAAAAGTAAAATGTTGTTTCACTCTTTCTGAATAAGCATGTTCTGAGGCTCCCTGCTTGATTATTCTGTTTGAAAAAAGGTAAAACCTCTCTCGTAGTGAAGAGAATCACACCAGCAGAGTTTAGAGCTTTCTGAAAGTGCATTATATCCACAGGAAGAGGAGCTGCTTAGACATAAAATTGACTCCTGCTGTTTGCAACTTCTTCCACTCAGCTGGAGTCCTTCAATCTGAAGAGCCTGAGGTTTCCAAAGACCTCGCTCTCCTTATGCTGTTAGAACTGCTACCTAAACAAGCACCATTTTTGCCTTGAGAACTGTAATTCCAACAACAAAAAAGGCTAAGTTTATGGAAAACAAACTATTTGCATCATCGTTTGGAGGAACTTCAACAAGATAGAGCTGAAAATATTTCTTCTGGTGTACAACGCGTACAAAAATAGGAGGGTTGTTGTTTGTTTCTCTGGTTTCATTGGGGTTGTATGATGTAATAAAATGCAAAAAATAATCAATAGATGCTGTTCTGCTGGACAAAATGGAAGCAGTTTTTTAGGTGGTGAAAGTTTGAACATCTGTTGTTTGTGGTCTGAGATTAATCATTCATTATGTTTCAGACATAAAGTCAGTGGGATTGCTGCTGTTTATTATAAGTAAACAATTAACTATTTTAACTAAGTATTTCATAAAGATGAACTACCAATTTACCACTATATTGCAAAGACTTGTGGATTTTAAGCCAAAATGACAGTAAAATGTTGATCTATTTTCATTTGTAATAAAATATAACTAAAGCAATATTTTGCCTAAAAATTCTATAAATTATATAATTATATTCTAAATTGTCTTAAATTGTTGTGATATTAAACTTCAGTCTGTGGTGAAGGTTCATAAACTACAAGACTGAAGTTTTATGTGTTGAATCATCCATCCATCCATCCATCCATCCATCCATCCATCCATCCATCCATCCATCCATCCATCCATCCATCCATCCATCCATCCATCCATCCATCCATCCATCCATCCATCCATCCATCCATCCATCCATCATGCGAGGCTGTATTGGAGAGGTAACTGTTTTGTGGAGGGGAAACCCAGGCATCCCTTTCCCTAGTAACAGTACAATACCTCCAGGTGTTCCCAGGCCAGAAGGAATATATAAACAAATACATATGATCTTTCTATAGTTCTGGGCATGCCTCAAGGTCCTCTCCCAGTGGGACTTGTCTGAAAAACCTTGAAAGGGAAGACCTGGTTATTCTACAGAAGAGTCTGATTTCAGCCACTTGTATCCAGAATACATTTATTTCATTCATGATCTGAATCTCGGGATCTTAATGTGAAAACTGGAACATAAATGGACCTAGATGTAAGACAATTACCATCAATGCGGTTTTATTGGTGTCAGTGAGCTCAGGGATGAGAGTCAACACCTCCAAGTCCATGATCATAAAGCAGATACTATACACTATAAAGGGTTAAAAAAGAAAGATGAAAACACCGAAAATTATGTTTTTATCAAATAATAATCTAATTCCTCTGTCTAATGTTAAAATCTCATATAAGACATTTCACCATCACACCTTCTTGTAGGGGAAATTCTGATACATCTTTTTTTTTCCAGAATTTTTCAGCACAAAATATGAAATCAGTGTTTTCTGCATGATGTGACGTCACATTCCTCTGCTACATTTAAAATCAGAACCACCATCAGTATCTCTGTCAATGACTTTTGATTTTATAAAGTAAAGTAGTTCATGAAAATATTTTCTCATTGCTTTAATTTACTCCATGATGTCACTGACAGCCGTTTTAGTGGTGTTAAAAAAATATTTAAAAAAAAAACACGTTTTCATCTCATTTAGTTATAACAGCCGTTGATTTTGTTTCACTTAATTTTCAACTTGGCTCAGCTCTTGTGTTTTTCTTTCATCCTTTGCCAGTCTGCTGGTTTTTGTAATAAAAAAAAAACAGCACTATCAGTCACTGTCACCCCAGAACAGAAAAAAAAGGATGCTGTAAACAAAAAGATGGAAACATAATGAAGAGCTGCACCTCCAGCTTTACAACTGTGAGTGAAAAGTTTTCTAACTGCACAAAAATCTGTTTAATTTAGCAACTAGTTTCTACTGGTCTATATATCTACATGGACAGCCAGAAATATAGCCCAACCCACTAATATCACAGCATTTTAACAAGCCCTATATGGAAGTACATGATCACCCTTCTGACTAATTAATGCACTTTTTGTAAAGTATAACTTATTCTGGCCTCTGATCAGGGATGTGACCCCTTCTCTTGTTAAAATGCATTAACCAGCTTCTCATAAATTCCCCACGACACTTGACCAAAGTGTAAGTGGAAAAGCAATTAACTTTCTTGTAACACTCTGGACCGTTCAGAAAATAGAACAGAGAATAACAAAACCCAGGCAATTCATTTCAAAGCTTTATTTATGCAGGAATGCTCACAATGGACGGGAGATTCAAGAGCACCAGGCACTTCAAACACAGTAATAAAGATGTTTAAATAAGCATAAATGCCAGAACTGAAAAGCTTTAACCGTAGGAACTTCTCCAATAAATATTTTCAGTTTGTGCGTAGCCATGAGGATTTAGTTAAACAAGAAGTGTGCAGCTGAGCAGATGCTGTTGCCTGGCTGCATCTTAATTTACTTCCTCATAGCGGATGATGTTTTTTTTTTCTTTTAGGGATTCATGTTGTTGATCTGAAATCCGGCATACTAAAGAATATTTAAGTACTTGTACTTTTTGAAGATACAAAATTGGGAAAGTTGTGAAATAGGAGAACTCATTAACAGATCTTTAAATTGTCACTGATATAACAAACTGAATATGGAGCTTAGCAATAAAAATTTGGTAAATTGCTGCTATGTAAACATTTTTATGCATTTTTAATTTAAATTATCATAATTAAAAAAAGGTAATTTTATAAAAAGAACCTAGATTTTAGACAACATGTTGCTGTCTGTATCAGACGTGCTGTTTGGGCTTGCTGCGAGGCAAAAGCAGCTGTGTTTTATAATGCAGTTTGCATTCTCTGTTCCCCATTAAATCCATTCCTCAGGACAGACTTCAACTTGTGACCTCTCTATTAGCCCTCGTGCACCCGGCCTGGTGATTAGAGGAACATTAGGAAATTAAAGGCAAATTGCATTACCAGAGGAACAGATGGAGGTGCTGCTGAGGACCCAACATGCAGGACAGGGAATCTGCTGATGCTCTTATTGGCCAACATGTAATGCTAAATGTCACGCCCAGGTTGCATTTTTGCAGGTTTGGACAAAGCATAACATGTGTTTGTGTTGTTGATGGTTTTAAATTTTGAAAGTGGCTTCAATATTAATCACACCCTTTAATTTGTATCACTCACAACAACGAATCCCCACTAGTGTACGCTCAGTGGAATTGAGCAAACATCTGTTCTTTAAACTTTTGCAAGTTTTAATAAAAAAAATTTGAGACAATTTCAACTTTAAGCTGCACAAATTGTCATTCCTTCTAAAGGAGCTTACCTGGCTTCATTAATGCAAAGTCCTCAATTTGGATTCAGGATTATTTTTGATGAGTTAAATATCCAAGAACAAAATAAATCAAGACCAAAAATCCAAAAAAGAACCATGCAAAAGAAGCAAAAGAAATACATATACTGCATTAGTAGAGTACTTTTCTAAGTCATGGACTACAAAGCTCTTTACATTAGTCAGTCATTCACACACTGATGGCAGTAAGCTACATTGCAGTCACAGAAGCAAAGCGACCAAACACAGGCGCCACGGGACAATGTGGGTGAAGTGTCTCCCTCAAGGACACAACGCCAAGGATCACCAGCAGGGATCAAACCTACAACCCTCCAGCAAGACAAACGCTCTACCTACAGAGCTGCAAGCAAGTGCACCATGAGAGTGTCCACTCTGCAAACTGACTGAACAAATAGGTGATAGAAAACTTGTTTGCAATGCAAACACAAGGTATAAATATATTCATTTCCCTCATGTGCTCATGTTGCCCCCTGACAAGATATCGCCTTGGGCAGCGAATCATATCACCCATATCAAGAATCGCTGCTGGTCCATAGTGTGAAAAGCATTCTTATATTTGTTGGAGAGGGTGTGTAATGGGAAAGGATTTAAATAAAACAGCACATTTCTAAAAAAAGAAAGAAAAAAGTGAGACTGTCTATTTCCTGATTTATCTCTTTCTGTCTCCTTTCCGCCTTGACCTGATGAGAACAAGACGTTATAAATTGCAACAGCTTCTATGCATAAACCTTGAAGATGCATTTATTTCTCAAAAGTAGTTTGTAAAACGCTTTTCACAAAAATCATGTTGCTGCACTTGAAATTATTATACATGAGTTAAACTGGAAAATACAAGGATAGAACAGCATTAGCTTGAAGAATTTATCCTGTTTCCTCTCCTGATTGTTCACTCTATCAAGTATTGCTCATGAGATATGAATATTTTACATCCTGTCTCCATTGAGGTCATAGATTATCTTTATATATGAACAACAGTTAATTCAGTCAAACTAAATGTGTTCTACTTCAGGTTAGTGTAACTGCCCTAACAGCTCCTGGTGGCTGCAGATGTAGGAGCTAAGCTTTGACAGTGTGACAGGTTTAGAGCAGGAGGATTGTCAGACATCACTCTGCCAAATATTGTCCTCAGTAACGAGTTAGATTTCCCCTGAGTCCATGTCTCTAAAAATAGGAGGCCAACATCAGAGCGCTGACAAGGTGACATTTGCATGAGAACTCCGGTTCATGTAATTATAACATCAGACACTGGAATATTTTCATATTTGCTCAATATTTTTTTTCGTTTCTATAAAAAATTGCTAAAAATGTGAGGGAAATGGTGAATATATTTGATTTTATTATTTGGATTTGTTTGCCACATTGTTATTCAGGAGACATCTTTTGACCTAATATTTAAATATCAGGTCATGACATGAACAGTACTAGTTTGGCATACTTGTAACTCTACTTTATTTAACTTAAAACAACAGTTTTTAGCCTAATAATTTTACTTTAACCTTATGTATTCTACTGCTTATATATTTCAATTAAAATAAGAGATTTTTTTAAGGTGCCGTTTTTAGGAATGTTATGGATTTCTTATTTGTGAAATGCATCAGATTGGATGAGCTAATGTCTGCATGGGAATGGCTGCTAGGATCTTTATTAAAAAAAAACATCAGACCAAAGTTCGTTTAAAGTTTTATAATATTAAAGTTATTTTTTAAATCCTATCAAGACTAAATCTGCTGTCAAATGCAATTTTGTACAATCAACAAAATTAGAAAAGCAACACTTTAGTTTTTGCCCTCATGAGCTGAACTCAAAGATCCAAGACTTATTCTATGTACACAAAAGGCCTCTTTCTCTCAAATATTATTCATTAATCTGTCTAAATCTGGGTTAGTGAGCACTTCTCCACCCACCTCACAGGTGTGGCATATCAAGATGCTGATTAGACAGCATGATCTTTGCACAGGTGTGACCACTTGTGAGCTTGTTAATTCAGTCAGAACTAATCTCAGTTTTTACAAATGAAGGCTGTTTGATCTACTTTTTTTAATGGTAAATGGTTGGTATTTATAGAGTGCTTTCTAGAGTTATACACTCCCCAAAGCACTCTACAACACACCAGTCATTCACACACTGGTGGTGATCAGCTACATTGTAGTAACAGCTGCACTGGGGCGCACTGACAGAGTGCATGCATGCACTCTGTCAGTGCATACATGCACCGGTGCCCGCCAAGTCCCTCCGACCACCACCAGTAGGCAAGGTGGGTGAAGTGGTTTGCTCAAGAACACAACGACAGGATAAAACCGGCAACTCTACCTACTGAGCTACAAAATATTCCCAACAGGTGACACATTTATTATTCATAATCTTCAACTAGTGGTGTTCAAACTTTTTGCCATGCATGCCAAAATCATCCTGGGTCACAAAAATGTGACCATTTTAAATGTGCAAAGACAAGAAAAAATGTTTGTGTAAATGTATTGTTTTTTTACATGCTCAATAATAAAATAAACATGCAATAGTAAGTAAATATACATTCTTTTGAACAAAGATCTGTAAATCTTTGTAGGTCCAAAACTACGAGAAAGGTTTTGTGCTTTTTTTTCAATAAAAGCAAATGATTCAATTCTCTCAATTTGTTGGGACAATGATTTTCTGTTTTATGGGTCTTGGAAAATTAGCAAGAAAAAACAAGATATGGGTCACTTATTGTTGTAGTTTGGCAAGTTTTTTTTGAATAGTTGGACACAAGTCTGCACTTTAGTATAGGTCTGTTAGTGGGCTGTGGTCCTATTTACCAAAGCACGGTTAGAAAAAGATAAAAGGTCCGTTCAGAATTTATTTGTAAGGATCTACAATCTACAAAAAGCTGTTCTTTAAAAAAAAAAAAAAAATCAAACAGATTTTTCACAAAATGAACCTGAAAAGCAACACAGCATCCATGTTTAGAACATAGTGTTGCTACTGGTGATAAAAGAGTTTAACATCTCAAGAAAATATTTAATATTTCATAATATTTGAGTGAAGTGCAAATTATATAAAGACTCGAATATCAGTGAATGCACAACATCAAACCAGCAAGACTAAGCGCTCCTACTGCGTTAGCATGTTTTAATTATTTCAACACACCTCCAGGGATCAAGAAGTACACGACTGTGAACACAACGAAGATTATTAATAATTCTATCAAGTGCATCATTCAGAAAATATCACTCAGCCTCACTGCAGTTCTTTGATTTACTGAAAGCAAACATGAAAGCTCGAAAAAAACAAAGAAAAGTGGGAATATGATTACCGTTAAACAACAATCGAGTGGGAGAATCAAACCTTTCTTCTTGAACAAATAAAATGAGAACATAGAGTGATGTAGCACAGGTTCACATGTTCCCGGTTTCAACCGAGCCACAGCATCACCCACAGAAATGCTGTAAATCCTGCAGTAAAGGTTAAATCCATTCTATATCAGCGTTTGTGAAGGATACAGAGAAAGCATCAAGCTCCCATTCTGAGTCTCTCCGAAAGCTCTCATTACTGCAGCATCAGCTGGGCATAACATTGTTATTTTGTCACAGTCTCCATGTTACTACACAGCCACTTTGCTTTGATGCAATGCAGGAAGAAAGCTGAAGACAGACATGTTTGAAAGCAGTAATTTCTATCCATCTTTTGAACTTTAAAAGCCAGAATGAGACAGTTTTCCTTTTGTTTTTCTCTGCCACATCCTTGTTCGTCAGCCGTTTGATAATCCCTGACGAGGCCTGAATGGACAGGGTCTGATAATGATGGACCCAGTATGTAAGTTTCCAGCAGCTAGTTTCTAATGGATAATTCTTCCTTTTCCCCCCTCTCTTTTCATGATTAGGTGGCTGGCACGTGGCAGCTCAAACAGTGCCCAGAAATTTGATTGCGTTAATACGATTGGGGAGAGGTAAGGGACTGTAAAAACCCATGGTAATCAGCACACGGGGATAAGTGATGTCTTTAAACTGAATCTGAGTGGAAAAAACCTTCTCTTCTGCAGGTTGCTGTGGTGATTTGGAGACATTTTATTGGGTTTTACAAAACATTCCAGGAAATTGTCTATTTTGTTTTTGTCCTTCCCAATTCACTTACTGGGACTTCATTTTTTATTGTTTTACTTTTCTGGATGTGCTAGATTTAATTCAGGAAATGTGATATATATTAGATGAGGGCTGTGCAATATTAGAAAAAAATGCAATTGCAATATTACTGTTAAATATTGCAACAAACCTGCATCTTCTGTCCTCCTGCCGTCATCTAATCTTCCTGTGGACATTCAAGGCTGTGATTGGCTGTGATTTTTTCTTATATTGAAATTGAGCACGCTGATATTACAATGAAAATAAGTTTTCAACATTTTATCCAGCCTTTATTAGATCATGTCACAATCCTGATATCCTCATAGCAATAGGCCTGCCTTTGTTGCAACACAGTTTGATTTTTAAACATTTTTTTGTGCAAAAATGTTTTTTTCTTCATGGGTATTAATTGTCATGTCTGATTTTGTTTTCCTGTTTTTTTTTTTTTTTTGAGGACATTGAGTCATTTTTTGAAGAAAAAAAGCTATTTAAAGAAAATTTGAGTTGATACTGATTTAGACAAATCAAAAAACTGTAAATGTGTTTTTCCAGAAAGTTAATCTTCCGGTAGTCAGGAAAAAAAAAAAAGCTTTCAAAAATTCAAAATGTATTCTTTAGCTGCTGCTGAATATGACGTTCATCACTACAACCCTCACTGTCATGCTAATATTAAATATGACAGTTTGTTGCAATGCTGGGGTTTTCTCTTTTGTTTTGTCGTTTGTTTCCTTCGCATTTCCTCATGTTTCTTTGTTTAGTATCATATTTCACCTTCATCATTATGTCTATTTTTTTTAATAATTGAATTTCATGGGTTTTCCTGTTTTGAATCATTTCTTATTGTTAGGAAATCCTTTGTTATCCTGCAATCAGTTGACTTTGCATCATTCACACTGCAGGTCTTCAATTTCATTTTTTTGTTGTTGCTAAGACCTGATTTCTTTTGATTGGCTGTTCACATAATGATTTTAATGCCACCACCATCAAACTCCAGCATACAATTCACCTACAAGTGACCTGCGTGCACAGAGGAAGACATGTCATAAGTAGCAGTGTTTACAGAAGATAGATGCTACTGGCTAATCTGGCTAATTTCTGCAGCTCCAGTGCTAAGATGTGCCATCTGAGACACATCAGTGACACAAAAGTTGGATGAAATTTTGCATGATCATTCAGATTGAGGCTTCATTGAAAAAACTGACTTTTATATGATTATGAAAGGTAGCTTTGAGCAGCATAAAGGCAATTCTATTAAAAGAATCAGAACATGTTTAACATATGGTTTTAAAAAGTGAAATCTGAGCCACGTTTGACTGCAGTGAGAACAAAAAAAGCTGGATTTGATGCTTTTTGATGGTTAAAAGTTTTCAAAAGTTACCTGGTGAGAAAAAACAAAATATGTTTACTGTCAAACTAAATAATACCTGGTGATAAATATTCACTCTTTTATTTATATAGAACATAATCTAACAGGAGACAAGTGGTTTAAAAAAACTACACAAACACCCAATAAAATAATACAAAGGATGATCCAAAATCTGCTAAAACACAGAACATTTTGAAAAATGTTTTGTCTTCTGATTCTAAACCTTCTATCTTGATGACAAAGAATGAACATAAAGTGGTTCCCAAACAAATAAATAAATTAGGGTCAAATATCTCCATAGGGACTTATATTTTCTCACTAGCTGAACAGCACAGAACAGGAAGCTGCACTTTTATTGATACTGAGCACCAAACTGCAACTTATTGAAATCCTCCTTAACAACAACACTACTTTGAACCTCTCGTTGCCATTGATCTACTACAAATCTTGGATAAAAAAAATCACTGAGACAATCCTATGCATGAATCTCCATTTTGACCAGTACCAGGTTTGTACTGCGAATGAGATTTCATCCATTATTGAACATTATTATAAGGTTTCAGCTAAAGCCTGGATCATATTTCAGTTCTAGTGTCTCATCTCAGCCTCTGGTTTGTATTTTGTGTTCAACTACATGGATAAAGTTAGAAAACTGTAATGAAGAGTCCAATATATGTGAAAAGCAAACACTATCATATTTATAAATGTGTCAAACATTACCAACATGGTGACATTAACATTATATGACAGATGTCTGAATTTCTTTACCAGATTGATAACACAATGAATACTTTGTCTCACATATAAAATAGCCATATATAAGGACAGTTTCACTATTTCTCCTGCACATATTCTAAATGTAAAGGGCCGGTGTATTAAAGTTTTACACCTCTGTCTGTTCCACAGTACCAACTAATAGCCAATTTCATGCAAGAACGATGAAGACAAAAGTGGAGGGTTATTAGTGGAAAGGAGAATAGTTTGGTGTCACACCTCAGGGATCTTTGATAAGAAGTGAAAAGGGATAACTATAGGCAGTGGCACCACTGTAAGACATTGCAAAGGCCCCCATGAATAATGGTGATAAACAAACCCACAACAAGGCAGAGACCTTTCTCACAGGTTAATACAAGCTTGCACACAAAACAGATTGACAGTCTTGTTTTTTCTTTCTGGAGCACGCTCACGTAGAGAAGGCTGGGCTGACATTTTGACTGTTTGCATCAAAGTATAAAGCATTTTGTCTCTCTGGATGACTGGTGCACCCATTAGCCTCTTAACGTATGTCAACACTCCCAGGAAGAGCACTCAGGAGGAATCTAACTACAAGTGAGGGGACTTGAAAAGGAGGCTGTTCTTCAAAATTAGAGAAAGGGAAGAGTAAGCATTTAGGTAAGAGCCACTTAGAATAGAACAAACAAACAAAAACATTCTTCACCTCTAAAAGTCAAAGTTACCTTTTTGGGTCTTGGTGCATTTAAGTATGAGCTCAGTCAATTAGATTTAAATAAAAAGAAGATTTGTTGCAGTTAAAACTGATCATGTGAGATCATAAATGTGGATGTTAGTTAGACGTTAACACTGTTTAAAAATATATATTACCATCACTAAATGCAAATTTGTTACTGTTACAACAGAGAAAAAAAATCCATGTTTAAACTGATTATTACTATTTATATAAAAGCTGAAAAAAGGGGATCTTTGTGAAATGGAGTTTTTTATTGGTTATTGGCTTTAGACTAGATGGAAAAAATATGACTGAATAGCTTTAGAGAGCTTTAATGTGATTTAAATCACAATAAAACAGTGATCATGGCAATAACAACTTCTTGAAAGCCAACACTATTTCTTTATTTTACTATTTACGCACCTGGAGTGATTCAAATCAAAGAGCAGATAATCTTCCCACACATTTATTTCACGAGGGAGATTTAGCAGCATCTTACTGGTTCCAAATCTTTTTGATGTGACTTTAAAAAAAAAAGTGGTTTAAAATTCTGAGGTTTTTTATACCTGCTGTTCATCTATTGTAGCAATATGAAGGCTGATTTAGTCTAACAGGTCATAAAAAGATTTTTTTCTTTGCAAGTACAGCAGTAACATTAATATTAGCAATATAAAAAAGATAAAAGTAAGATTTCAAATTGCTTATTATCTTGTATATCTTTTTTTCACCACATCACAAATTGTGTAATAATAATTAATTTACAAAGTTATGAACATGTCACCAAATAATCTCTGCGAGATTAATATTTGGCTACATTAAAGTGAAAAATCATCAAAGTGAGGGAGTTCCTGACCCTGAATCTAATTGGACATTTGAATATTCAACTATTTTTTATAATTTCTAACTCAATTCAAAGATTTCGTTCAAAACAAATTGCAGTTGAGACGTTTTGAATTAATATTCTAACATTCATGTTTTTCTTACACAATTAACTCAAAATACTGCTTCAGAAAATTCCATTGCTTTAATTGTCACTTATACTGGCATCTCGGTACATTTTAGTATTAGTTATTTATTTCAAAGCCTTGCATGGCTTTGCATCATGTTCACTTGTCTTGCAGATGACCATAAGCAGTACCTGATGCCTTCTGGACACGGACAGCTCTGTGTGATCTCAGTATGGACTGATGGAGGGTAGCTACTTATGCAGCTTCAGTGACCAGGAAAGGTTGTACTAGTGCTGTAAAAGTCAACGTTTAAAAATGATAGACCAGCTTTGATGCTCAAGGATGTGATGTTGTGATGATGTAGAGTCATTGTGGCCATGGGATTTAAAATCATAAATAATTAACACCATCCAGCAAAAATAAAAAGTGATCTGATTGTTTCCATCCATCTATCTATCTTTTGTTTATCCAGGACAGGATTCTCAAGCAGAGATCCTCAGCTTCCTCCTCCAGTTTATCCAAAGGGTCTCTATGGAATTCATAGGCCGTCTGTGAGATGTCATCTCTCCAGTGGGTCCTGAGTCTGCCCCAAGGTGTCGTTTTGGTGGGACATATCTGGAACTCAACCCAAAAACTCTGAGGTCCTCCTAAAGAGCTGAGCTCCTCCCCTTATCCCTGAGGCCCAGTCCAGTTGTAAGTTTTTGGGTGCTAATATAAGGATGGACGTTTGCTACAAGATAACATTTGAGATGTGAAGTTTTAACATTTTTTTTAACATATAACCTGTTCATCAGAGTTTAATCTTAGAAATTAAATGAACATGCTTTTACTCCACTCGTACGCTGGGATGGCTGTCAAGGAAAAAAAACAACACATTTAGGTTAGGCACAGCCCCCAACCGCACTGGTCTGTATAAAGTGAGTAGGCACATCTAAGTTGTACAAAGAAAAGCGTGAAATATAGCTGCTGTCTGTCAGAGAGGGAGCTGACAGGATTTCAGTGCGTGGAGAATGAAAATACGAAGTGCATTTGAAAGTGGCTGGTTGCTTCCCGAGGGAGTTATTGGAGTCTTCTGTCTGCCTATGATTACCTTGCTACCACAGTTCCCACCATTCATGTCTGTTTATCCCCCATACATATTTACATGGGTATTAAGAGTGCTGATTCATGTGGCAACTGAATAAAGATAGACTTTGGCTGAGCTGTTAACCATATTTGTTTATTTGCATTTTCCTCCTCTGTTTTAATATATAGAGACAGCACCAGAGAGTACTCATTTGTTCTATAGGGAACAAATTACAAAACACAAGAAAACTTTGTAGTTTAGCAAAAAATGATTTTGTCTGAAAAAGTGCCCTTTTGTGGCAAATGTACTGCCTAACCAAAATGTTTTTTTCATCTAATATAGACATGAAAAAATAAATAAATTGTCTTTAAGACAATGTGCTGGTAGCAACAACAAAATATGCTATTTACTATTGGTTCTTAAACACTATATTTAATACTTGGCCAAACAAAAAAAAAGTAAAAGTAAAAAGTAATATGAAAAATTTCAACAAAATTGATGTTGAAAGTTGTGGCACAAAAAAAATGTGTATATATTTTGTATCAAGTACATTATATACACTCATTCTACAGAAACACAACTTTTAAAGTATTACCTCATCATAATGATGACAAATCACATTTTCCAATGTAAAATATACAGCAGCCAGGGGTGCATGTAATTTTATCATTTAGGTACTCCAGGGAGAACCGGACATTTGCAGCAACCTGCAACAGGAAGTGAAGCTCGTCGGTGTATTAGTACCATTTTGCAGAGGAGCGTTCGGGCAAAGGGATCTACGCATGATATCTGGAGCTCATGCGTACTTTCGCACCAGTTATGTGCAGCTCTGAATATAGCACCAAATGGCATTATACTGAGGAGTATTAGGGACCAGAAAATGATTGAATACATTTTTTTAAATTCTAAACAAATTTTTTGAGTATTTAACGCTGGATGTATAATAGTAATTGTATTTTACCAAATTTGCACAAGGTGAAGAAAAAAGTAACCAGCTTTGAATTATTTTGCACTATTCACCTGTCTTTACCTGATGTGTGTCCAAAATCCCTTCTGCTCTTTCATGTTTTATGTTAATAAAAAAAAAGCTCAATGAGAAAACGAGCAGCTAGTGAAATCAATTATTAGAAGTGTTAGGTAAACTTTGTTTGAGGGAGGAGTATTCTCAATTATTTTTATGAAATTTGCAACTCTTACATGAGAAAAAAAAACTTCAAACAACTAAACTAGAACCTCAAAAGAACCACACAGCCCAAAGGCAATCATCAAGCGTCAAACAACCACAGCACTCTCTGTCAATTTGTCTCAAAGCTCTGAATGCAGATCATCACGAGGAAAAAGAGGATGTCAGGGTCACTTCAAAGATAAAGCAAGAATGTGGATCTTTTATTGCCGCTAGTTTCATTTTTTATATATATAAATTATTCAGATTTCTGAGAAAGCAATCCAACAGGCAGTTTATGATTTCATAAAATCAGAAAAAGATATGAAACTGGATCATTAGATGTTAGAGATGATTTATTCATCATTAAGAATAAGTCTCCTAGTTCTTTGTATCCTTGTGTCTTAAAGTGACATCCAGTTTTCCTTAAACATGAAGGCAACACGGAAGCACAGTGGCTCCAGATTGGAAAACAATTTCTGTTTAATTTGCAGTATAAAGACTGCTGGAGAGGGTCAAGTTTTAGCCTCCCAGGGATTCCTCTCATGCAGCTTTAACAGATGAAAGCAGCCATATGTTTTTCCTCTCTGTCAGCATTTGACAGAAACCCCCTCAGAGAACACTGTTAACAACAGGTGAAGGGAGGCCCATGGGAAAAGCCTTAATGGGGCAAAAGAATAATCAATTTGACCACATTATTAGCATGTGGATCTGATCTTTAGAGAGGAAATGTCTGCAGCAGTGTTCACTGCAGACAGACAGCGTTGTGTGATTGATGCAGGAGAAATGACATATCTCATGTTTATTTTCTTATTTTAAAAAAGATAGCAAAAACTTACAAATAAACCTCAAATATCCTCTGATTTAAACTCTCTCTTAATGAGATGATTAAATGATAAATGGGGGATGTTGTGATCTGAGTTCAAGCCTCAGACTAGGGTCCCAATCAAGGTGTTTTGGAATCGATTGGGCTCTGGGTCACTGAGTACACCTCAGCTTCTAATCTCTGTTGTTTTAGCTCAGCCGTGACAGCGCATAAGGTAATTTGCACATGTTTAATTAACATATCAATGCAGGAGCACATTACTCAAGCTTTTTTCTGAACCACAGAAGCTTAATTTACATGTCATTGATAATAATCACACAGCACTTTTTTTTCTTCCTAAACGACTCAATTGCAAATTACCAATATCTTTTCATCAGTGAGATCTCTCGACTACAGAGACAGGAGCGTGTTCCAGTGAAGGTGATGCTGCCTCAAAGCGCTGCTTTGAATGTCACTACAGCAATTACCATTTGTATTTTGTATGCCTCTAAATGTTTTATTGTTTAAAATTATGATTTAGGTGTTTAATTTAGGCATTTCTTTCTTTGATTTCATTTTATTTGTTTACAAAATTATTACTTAGAACACAAACTTCATCGCTTTATTTAATAGTTTAGTGTTCTTTAATTACTTTGATGTGGAAGCAAAAAAAAGTAAAATACACATTATATTGCTGCATCAAACACATTTATTTATTCATTTATTTATTCGGCAATACAGAAAAAGCTTAAATATTTGTAGCATTGCTCTAAGGGTTTGAAAAAAAAAATAGCCTCACATTTTTATTACTATAGAAATAAAATAATGAGGTTATATTTTGACAAAATAAAAAAAACGTATACTTTAGAAAAAACTCTTATTTTTATCCTAAACAACATTCTCTCAGAACTCAGCTTTTCACCTATAGAAGATAAGCAGCTTCCTGTAAAGAACGTTCACTTAGTTTGTGTTTTTAATGTTGAACTATTTTGCTGTCATCTGGACCAGGGCTCCCTTGGAGGAGAGATTTTGAATCCCAACAGGATTATTCCTGGTAAAGAAAAATAAAAGGTCAAATAAAATCTAATTAAAAACTTTAGCCTTTCCTCTGTCCTTCCTAGAGAAAGGTCCCTCAGGGATGTGGCTATCCTCGGTTCTAGTAGCGCCGCACAGGATGGCAGCTTGTTGCAGTTACAAGCAAATTTGGGATTTTTCTTTGTCATTTTAATAATCAAAGTGATTGCCTTTTTGAATGTATTTTTTTCCCATTCTGGTCTGGATGCTGTGCTGCCTGAAGGATTTTTTTTGCAGTCAGTTTTATACTTTTTGCCTTTTGTTATGATGTGTAACCACAGCAACGAGAGACTTGTTTAGAAGAAGGAGCTTCTAATTGACACCTCAAAAGCTCAAATAATACCCAAACTATGACAGGTTCAAGTGGAGGAGACGTGGATGTAGAGCAGGAACAAAGTGGAGAGTGAGTTTAAACCATCGCTTACATCAATCATAACGGGAAACCAGATTTCTTATGAAGAAAGTAGATGAGCTTGAAGAACAAACGAGGACTCAGCCAGCATGTTAGGAATGCATTGTTTGACATGGCTGCAGGGAAATCTACCTGCCTCCAATGTCTCTGTCCAGGTTTTGGACAATACAAGCAGACATATTTGAAGAAGAGTGGAAAAAGCAAAGATGGTGAATTAGCAGTGCTTGTCAAAAGCGAAGGTGAATCCAGGATATGATACTGTCAAATATTGACTCTG
This sequence comes from Callopanchax toddi, assembly GCA_006937965.1. Lineage (NCBI taxonomy): Eukaryota > Metazoa > Chordata > Actinopteri > Cyprinodontiformes > Nothobranchiidae > Callopanchax > Callopanchax toddi. Next base: position 1,271,863 of record SSNR01000114.1, read on the forward strand.
CAGCCTAGATAATGAACAGCTAGTTGTTAGTTTTCATCTACTATCTATAAAGAGAGTTTACCAGTGTGGTTGTGATATCAGTAAACATTCTGCTATGCTGACTCTGCATATGATGTCATCAGCTCAGATGCTACTAAGCTACATTCACAGCAGCCCAGTGTTTGTGTGGCAATATCTGGAGACTTTAACCATGACTCTCTCTCCTTTACACATCTAACATTTCAGGATTGTTTTATGCTAATGTCGGGGATGCATACAGCACATCTGAACAACCTGCTCTTGGATAAGCAGATTACATTCTTGACTTTATCTGCTCTTTATACCAATCCCTTGTTAGGAGGCAACCTGTGACCAGAAGAACTGTGAGGAGATGGTCACAGGAAGTGGAAGAAACTCTGAGGATGTTTGAGGCTACCTAATGGGATACACTCTATGAGCCACATGGTGATGGCTTCAATGTCATGACTGTCTATTTCAATTGCTGTGTGGATAATATCATCCCCACCAGAACAGCAAGGTGCTTCTCCAATAAGAAACCCTGTTTATTTTTTTCACTGCTCCAGAAATCTAACAAATGCTGTATTTAAAGGCACACTATGCAACTTTCTCATATTTTAAATCTTTTCCTTGAGCCAGTCTGTGCTAATATGATCCTTTACAGGTTAATGAAAAGTCACTCAGCCCCATCTGATGCTTGTATCCAGAATACCACGTTTGCAACTTCTGAGTCTCTGGTCCGGTGCCCTGAAGTCTCACAAAGACACGTATCTCACTGGGTTACGCTAACCCAATGTGGCTAGATGATATGCTAGTAGCTGAGTGTTTTTAGCTCATGATTCCTGCATTTTTTCGATCACTCCCTGCTTGAACACAGCTGATTTCTTTGAATGAGTGATGAACCACTCCAGCAGAAAGCAATGAAGGCTGAGGAGACATTTCAACAGTTAGGTGTTTCTGAGCAAAGACAATGCTAACGTTTTTACGACAGTTGATTTAAAGTGGACACTAGGAGGTGCTAAAAAACAACCCCTTTAATCTTTCTTTACATTCAAGAGAAGTGTCTTGTTTCCATGACAGAAACCTCTCCTTCTCTTCCATATAATACTATCATCATGGTAAAGTTCGGCTTTAATCTCCCTTTGCTTCAACGTATAAAATTAGAGATTAAACATAAAGTTGTGAGTTCTTCAAAGAAAGTTTTGGTGAGAACTCATTTCACTTGCAGTCATCTGCTCAAGTTTAAAAGCACTTTTAAAATAGGAAGCCATACACGATAACCCACTGTGCGTTGTTATAGATAATCCAGTTGCACAGCTACATGTTTGCTGCACTGCTTGGATGAATTTCATCATTATATAAATATATAAATGACACATATTCCATGTATGACTCAAACTTCTACCACAAGACTCAAACTGCAGATTTTTTTTTTTTTTAATTGCAGAACACTTCATGGGTCTCACATCTCAAGGATTACAGCTTTAAAAATATATATTTATTTACCATTTTAGAAAGCAGTCATCATTCCTGTGTGACAAACATACAATGCAGTCAGCTCCACTAAGGCTCCATGCCTAATGAAATATACCATGTACCTGTCCTCGGTGGCTTCTCCCTCTGCTCTGACAGCCAGTGGCCCTTTGCAAGTGCAAAATCATTCAAAAATACTTCAGCCCATTTGGTAATCTTTTTTATAGCCCAGGTTTTTTCTTCCTCTTCCTACTGTGTGTATGACTCAAATGCAAGCATATTTACTGTCAGGCTTCAGATTAATCAGCTTTGGTCGTGTACAAATGCCAACATGCTGTTATCACCGTGAAGCTGATGGAAAACCTTCGAGTGGCAGCTGCTGTGTGGGCAGTTCAAATGTTAACTTACCTTGTAATACAATACTCTGTCAGCAAATCAAGGCTTACCCACCATTCAGTTTGAGGTCAAAAGGAACAAATCCTCATGTTTAATAGAAACACTTAAAAACCAGCTGAGACAATATTCCCACTGTGGAGAGTGTTGGCGCTCGCTGATGCTACATGCAAAGAGCAGGGTGACACTTTTTACTTCTTTTTCTTAGATAATCTTGTCTGTAAGTCAAAAAGCATCTGAGATTTAGATGAACTGTTGAGCAAACATTTACAATTATCCTTCTTTTAATATTTTGCTGAAAATAGCTCAGTTTAGACACCGTTCTTTGGTCATTTAGACTCCTTTTACAAATACTACTCAACAGAACAGACATAAATATTAGTTTTAGACCTGGACTCAGCTCAATAAATGCTAGCACATTGATGGGATGAAGCCAGTCTACCTACTGTAGTTCTGTTTCAGATTCTTGATGATCTGGACCCTGGCAAATGTGGGCCCAACACTATGATATATTGTCTCTTAATACATACAGCATATTGTTAATATTCAAATAAAATATTTGACCACAAAAATGTAAAACAGTGGTCTTGAAAATCAACAATAGCTTCTAGTGTTGGGTTAGGGTTATCTCAGAAGCTTTTGACATTGATATTTATTACACATAATACACCGAGCTTGGAGCTCACAAATAATATATGACTGGAGACCAGAGAGTGATCCACCAGGTGCCTCTCAGATGTAACCTAGAGATATTTAGAGGTGAAGAACTGAAGATTATGAATGTGAGTCATGAATGAAGCTTTCAAACGTTTCCTAGAAAATACAATAAAACAGGTCTGTCTGTTATCCTGAAGGCAGAACTCTCCCTGGATTAATACCATTTATTTGACTGTATTTGTTTTATTCATTAACCTCCAGTGATAATGCTGATCTGTTAGTCCACTCATTCATTTAGCATTGAGAATTTAGACTGAGATATTGGAAACAATCCCCATACAGTAAGATCTACATCTCTAAGAAAATGACTAATAACTGATATTTTCCTCCTTAAACTGAGTTGATTAAAATAATCAAATTTGAAAAGTTCAATATAGTTTAATATGGGATAACATTATTTTAGCAGGATGTCGGGTCACCATGCTTTATCAATGAGTCTCTGAAACACTGACAGGAGAGCAGACTTCTGCAATCTTCCATGTGTTAATTTTAATAGGTGGCTGTGATTTCTTTGATCTTCAACTCAAGTCAAATTGTATTTATAGCACATTTGTAAAACAACTTTTGTTGTCCAAAGTGCTGAACAAGAAGCAAAATTCCCAAAATTAACAATACAAAAAACAACACATGCTCAGAACATTCAAGTAAAGAAATAAAATAATAATAATAACTAAAGTAAATAAGAAGTATACATAGATAAAATAAATAATTTTTTAATGAGGAGTCAGAGTTGGAAATTATGCATATCTGTTACTCAAATTAAAAAACCCAGTCAAATATCACACCACGGTTTATAGCAGTAAGTAACTTTATTTATATTCACAGGATAAAAAAATAAAGATGCAAGAATCCAGGAAGCCAATGGTGCTGCTGAAACCCTTTAGGAGACAAAAATATGATTATTCAGTTTTTTGTTGGCTCTTGTTCGAGACATGCAGTTCAACAGGACTTGCACTGGTGCATGACCGATAGTTGGAACTGATAAATAAATCTGAACATCATCTGTAAAGCTGTGAAAAGAAAAGTTGTGCTTTTGGAAAACGGATCCCAATTGTAGCATGCATAATGAAAAAATCCAAACTGGAGCCCTGGGCTGCCACTGCATTCAAGAGGGGACAGAGCAGAAGAGTACTTCCCTAAATGGACTAAAAACGTCCTCTGTGACAGGATGACTTAAAGCACTGAAGGGCAGTGCCTTGAATACCAACACATGATTCTAGATGTGGGAGAAGGATGTGGTCCATCGTGTCAAAGGCTGCAGAGTGGTCCTGGTTGACAGGTAAAAACGGGTCTTTAAGGACTAGGACTAGGATAGATCTGTTTCTGTGTGGGGACATGTTTTAATACCAGACTGAAAAATGGCATGGATGTTATTAAAATCTAGATAAAACTGCAACTGAAACAACTTTAAATGGTAAACTGGACTATTTTACTAAGAGGCACTAGTTAAATGTCTTAAAAAAATTCCTTTACATGTGAGATGTTGGTGATTTATTATAAAAAAAAATCATGAGATAACGCCTCATTTCTTACAGATAAGAAAGGTGTCATCTGAGTCCAAAGTGTGAGACACTAAACCTCTCCTCAGACAACGCTCTCAGCGATTATGTTGTTTAATCCCATGTATGCTTAGCTAGTAAGCCACGACATCGAAATACACAATCCGTCTTCCTCAGGGTATTTACCAGTTTCTGACTAGGAGAAATCTGTCAAATTCACCCAGAATGGATGCATCAGCGGTAAAGAAAATACCATTTTCACTGTTATTTGTTCAGATTTTCTCACTAGTTTGCCTTTTTTGTTGTTGTTGAGAATCCAGTGTTATATTACTGTTATAACTCTATTTAAACTTCATCCATACTATGGATATATAAGTACATGAGATTAGTGACTTTCACTAACCTTCCTCTTTTAAGATGTCTGAACAAAAAGGGCTGACAATATTTAACTGAAAAAAGACAAACTTAACCTATCAGTCATTTTGTTTGACCATTTAACAGTTTCAGATAAAAAAATCGAATTTGTTATCCTGCAGACTTTGTCCAGTCACCTAGCCTATGTGGCTTTATGTGCCCATGTACTTTACTGGTACACATTTAAAGTGCAAAGTGCTTTCATGTTTTAAATGTCCATTTATCCCACACCAACCTGCTCTCACCAGGTTACCGTTAAAGTTTTTTTGGTCCATCAGCCCATAATAAAAACGACAACTCTGACACAAGTTGAATTCATTTGTAGGTATCAGTAAGCCATGCAGAGTGGTGGTGAGAGAGATATGAAGGCTATAACCATTTCTCATGTCCTCTTGTCCACCTCATCACCTGCCATCTATGTAACTGTCCGTCTACTGTCCCCAAGGGAATCCGCTCCATCATTGCTGTAAATGGCTCTCACATTGTCCAGATAATGGATCCTGGGTTGGACTCCAAGTTTCTGCCATGGCAGAGTGAGTAGCTCTCACACTTTGTGAAGATTTTTTTTTTTTAACAATACTTGGATCTATTTAACAAAAAAAAAAACATACTTTTGTTGAAAATGGCGAGAATTTGATTAAGTTTATTAAAATTTCTGTTCCCATCGTAATAAGAACAGATACAGGATTCCACTAATCACAGAGTAATTCGCTGGCAGAAAGCACAGCCCGAGTCTTAGTAAACTCAAGCTGAAAATCAATAAGCAACCACATAATGGGACAGGACAGATCATGAATAGACCATTAAGGTAATATCAACTGAGTGCTTCCTAACCTTTTTCCTTTGTTACTGAGAGGACTGTGTCATTGTGTAAGTGATACATTTGTTCCAAGTACTCTTTATTCATCATCTCTAAATTGGTGGTGTTTGAGTCTTCTCACAGGTTGAGAATGGTGGGAATAAAAAGAGGAGGAGAAAGGGAGGGGAAAGAGAGAGAGAGATATTAGATTAGAAACAGCCACTGAGTCTGCACCAATCATAGAATCTTGGACAAGTTACAAAACCATTTGTGTGCCTGAGAAAATGTTTGCCCTCTAATTTCAAGGACAGCACACGCTGAAGGACGGCACTCAGAGTAACAGAAATTGACATAAAACCTGATTAGTCTTTCCTCTTTGTCCATGATTGAATTTGTTTAAGAAATCTTGAAAGGGTCTACGCTGTGCACTAAACTTAAAGCTCTCCCATCTGGAATAGTAAATTACAGCAGAAAGAGGTAATGGAAACTACAGAAATGACTCCTTAATCTGAACGGTCAGTAACAACGCAGCCTAAGCTGTGGTGACTTTTCTCGTCGTTACGTTTCATTCTTCTCCTTGACAGCTGGGGACATTCTGCTTCTTTAGAGCAGCTGTCATTCTGTCAAGTTCGGGAAAGAAGTGAAACAGGGAAATAATGTGGTGCACGCCGCAAATGCTACACACAAGCAGGAGGTGGGCGGTGAAATGATGTATAAACAAGACTTCTCTCCATGAGAACAATCTGACATTTTTTGATGTTCTAAAATAGACGATGGGGTTTTTTCCCCCTTTCATTGTTTTGAACATTTAACCAATGCGTGTGGTTGTATAGGGTGTACTTTGTAAGAAATAGAAACAGCTGTACAGTAGTAAGTTTAGAAAATCATACACAGCTAAATGGTAGCAATGAGAGAGGGAGCAAGGCATTTTTGCTGGGTGATGAATAAAATTGTTATAGTCTTTTAAGTGGTGGTTGTTACTGGAAATGAGCGGCAAAATCTGCAAGAAATTATACATTGTATCATGTGGTGGCTACAATATGTGGCTATTTTTTACATAAAAATCCTTTTATTTGATAATTTTAGTTATTTTCATGTGTTAGAAATCATAGTAGAAATACCATTAAATTTAAAAGATGTTATAAATAACGGTCCATTCTTTAATTTCAACCTGATGAATTATGAGAATTCTTGAATTTACATGATGGTTTATGGAGGCACATCAGTGAGGAAAAGCTGTAATTGTATCCCTGACTGTATTGTGTTATTTTTATTATTGTAATCTAGCATATGGATGAGCGTTTACTGTGTGAGCTATAAAACAGCACAAGGGGTTTTGTTGACTCCGTCTGTAGTGTGGGTTTTACCCCCACAGCAGCATCTACAGCAGAATTCAAAAAATTTCCTTTAATCCTTCAAATGAAGAACCTCAAACACACATACAGTAGATAACAAAAGACCCACAAACCATCTGAATCTTATGAGGAATAATTCATTATTTCTGTTCTCTTTCAGCCTCACCTGTGAGGGATTTTGAGGTATTCACAGCTTGCAAGTAACGCTGAAAATGCTAATTAATTTCATTACTATTAAAACCTGTAGCAAAGTGAAGTTAACATTTATGCAAGGCATTATGGGTATTTGTGCAGTCTTTCTGCCAGTGCAGGTTGAGTTTTTGATTCCCCTTTGATGCTCAAAGCAGGAACTTCTTGTTATTTCAACTTAGCTCTGGAAGTATTATTTCTAAGCGTTTCAATCTCATTTTAAAACTGGGAAATAAATAAACATTAAACCGTCTTCCTCTTCTCTTTCTCTGGCTCTGATACACTGTTGTGGAAGATACAGAGAGCCAGAATCATTAGTACATTTTTTAAAAGGAAGGACAAATGCATCAATTGCTAATTTTCACTCAGCAAATGAGTCCAATAGGAATAGAAAACACTCTATGTAACAAAATGATATTACCAGCAAACTAGAAACATTTAGCGGTAATTAACGTAGGTATCAATTGAACCTAAAGTTTGAACAGATTAAATCTTTGTTTCTGTTATTTTTCAAAGTTAAAGTAGAAAGAAAGCAGCTTTTCTTCTCAAGATGACGGACATTCCCAAATTGTTATTATGTATGTCATACATTTTTGACTTTGATTCATCACAAACATGCTAACAGCTGGCACAGACTACAACCCAGTCTTGTCAGTTTTCCCATCAGCCTTTGTAATGTGATGAAGCTCATTAAAACTAAGCTGTGATCTGTAGTTCTGATCCGGTTTAACTGTCTTCATTTTCTCTCTACAGAAGCCCAGAGGTTCCAAATGAGATCAATATCATGTTTTACTTTCTGGAAGTCAAATGGCGTCGACTCTCATCTTTAATCCAACTAGAGTTACATGTTGTTGTGTGTCACTTACAAACACTGACCCTAATGGGTAACTTTATTTTAAACAGGTAAACAATAAGACTTATTCAGAAACAATAAGCCCTCAAACAACATGACTGTAATGGTGCAAATAATAGAAAATACATCTGCCTCTGTTGTGTGCATTGTGTACAAAAGCTCAAATAACGCAAAGTTTTAAAGAGCAACTTAAATGTTGAGACAGGACAATAAAGTTAGGAAAAACAACTACAAATGGGAACTGGTGTAGAGCAACCCTCTGGTATAAAAACATGACAAAATGTGAAGAGAAAAATACAAATCAGCTACAGAATAATACGACTGAGTCACTGAGAGGAGTCCATTATCTCATGGGCCGGTTCTGTGTATCTATGCAGAAAGGAAACCTGACTCTAAAGAAGGCTGTTTATTTGCCCTCATTCATAATCTGTGGGATTTTAGTCTGAGCAGTGATAGATGAGAGGCCACCATCTTCTCCCAGAAGGCTATACTCTAAAGGGAAGGGTTATTATGAACGAGACACCGAAAACACAAATATCTTGAACACTTGACAGTTTTTATGTATGCTATGGTTACTTTGTGACCCTCATCCTACCATCGTTGCCATCTTTTTCCCTAAAAAAGGCAACAAGTTTTGCAGTTTGCTTAATATTTGTCCAAAAGCAAACTGGTAACATATCTGCAGCACCTTTCTCAATAAACACATTCCTGGCACTGAATGCAAAAGCAAACACACAACACCAACACAAGCATCAGTTTAGCTGCAAAAGAGAAATATGGTTTGTCAAAGCTGTCTTAACCCAACAAAACCATAAAGTGAAATGATGTGATCATGAAAACGCCTTTCTCTTTCTCATGTTTACTCCAATCGGATGGTGAAGTCAAACATAATTAGTTCGGATTAGAGGAAGGCCTTTCTCATTATCTCTTTGGAGTGTCGAGGGCTCACAAAGGTTTTAATTGTGCTTGATTGGCAGGATCTTCATGCCCCCTCGTAAGCATTTGATCTTCGAGAGTCCCCTTCATGTCGCAGCACCGAGAGTCCTTCACCATCTACACTCACCTTTGTGTTATCCAGGTGCTGTCAGGGCTATAGGGGCTCAGTTATGCATGCATGGAGAGTTGTGTACACTTCAAGTCAAAGGTACACATGTGAAGTTCATTATATACGGTGTGTTATGTACACAACATGTTGGAGAGTGGATTATTAGAATGGAGCACAAATAAAGTGACTGATCAGAAGCAGTGATGTCTGTAGATTCACATCAATGTTATAACGCTTCATTCTTATGATTGATTTCTTTTTTATTGTTATGGAGGTAATAATTAGGTCATTACAGCATCCTGTAACAAAATAACTCCACAAGATTTTATCACAGATCTGAATGGATTATAATCTGATGCTCTTTGAACAGCCTCACTTTGGAGAAACAGAGATTACGTCACAGCTAGTCACAGTGACATCCATTTAAAGGTGGAGTACTGGCACTGAAACAAAACAAAACCTTTAATCACAAAGTTGTTCGGGTAGTGTTTGCTTTTTCAAACTAGAAATCTATTTGTGAAAGATCTGCAGGATTCCAATCAGATTTTCATATTTATGCTAAAATATTTGTCAGCAGTGTCAAGATATTCACATAGTTTGTTTTAAAAAGCTACACATAAATTGATGTACCTGAAGCCAGTTCCAGCTTTAGGTAGATCAGATACAAGCAGCCAAAAGGAGCTCCCTCAGTAGGGCGGCCGGGCTCAGCCTTAGAGATAAGGTAAGGAGCGCCGTCATCCAGGGGGAACTCGGGGTGAAGCTGCTGCTCCTCTGCATCAGAAAGAGTCAGCTACTGTTGTTCGGGCATCTGATTAAGATGTTTGCTGGTCGTCTCCTTCTGGAGGTTTTCCAGGCATGTCCCACTGGGAGGAGACCCGCGGGAAGACACAGAACTCACTGGAAGGATTATGTATCCTCTGTGGCCTGGGAACAATCCCCCAGAGGGAGCTGGGGAGAAAGGTCTCTGGATAGGTTACTCTGTGGCCTGACCCTTGATAAGTGGAAGACAATGGATGGATGGATGAACTGATTTATAGCATTTTTTAAATTAAAGTTTTTTAAGATTACATGAATCCACAACTGACCCCAGTGTGATTAAATGTTGTCTCTCTGGTTAGAAATACTATATTTACATTGAAACCCAAATCAAAAGACGTGAACCATCACTTTAAATATTGAGCTCAAACTGACAATGAGTTGTCACTGCAAGCATATGTTTATATTAAAAAAGCTGCAATGACCTCAGTTCAAAAAAAATTATGCAAAATAAAAACATCATCATTAATATTAAAATCACATCTATCTCTCTTTTTTGTTATCTTTTTAAAAATATTTCCTGCAAAAAAATTTAGGCTCAGAAAAATCAACTTTCATGAAGACAAGTCCAACAGGGCCAGACAGAAACATCCCTATCCTTGAACTGTGGGTGCTAATTCACACCAGCATCAAAGGACACCATGTGCATATCTCAGATATGCTGCCAAGTTTGACATGGTAGTATTTGACCCACTGGAGAGAGGAAAAAGCCTGGTCTTTTGGTGTATTTCATGCTGAACGAACTAACAGATTACATTAAATCTTCATAGCCTAAATTACAAAAATATCACCAGTCTGCAGGAATCGCATGAAAATAATACAGGGAAAATGTTGCTTGAATTGTTGTTTACAGACTATAAAAAGTCAGATTATGTGTAGTAACTGATGTCAGTGGGTGTCACACAGCAGAAACTTGGACTAAAACAAACAGAAACAAAACTGGAAGGGAAACCTAGTTATTAAAAAAAACAAAAGACCCAGAACTGAAACATTTTAAGTGTTATGATCTATGGAGAGGAACACGTTCATGCTCACTCTGACAAAGACTCACATGGTGGATCTGCATCTGAGTTTTAAAATAATGAGCAGAGACACAGGCAGAGGAGCATCGGTTTCATAGTCTGTTGAAATCATTATTGCACTTTCATAGCTTCACATAGGGAGTTCTTATTAGCTGCTGCAATAAGATCCAAAAGCAATGCGTTCGATTTCTAACAAAGCTGTTTAAATCCTGCTTTTTCTTGAATTTTGCAACTAAAGTTTTATGAAGGATTACAGTTTTTGCCCGAGGAGCAAAAATATCCCAGATAAAAAAATAGAATAAAAGCATTGACAAATATCCAAAAACCTACTAGAGTTAAAACTAATTTTTTTAAACAGTATGTTTGTTGAGTAAATAAGAATGTTTTACTGTAGATCCGCTGTCCTTTTCACCTCAGGGAAATGGCATCTTTTGACTGTATTTATCCCTGTTTCCTCCTCTGACTTGCATCATCTGTGGTACAGTGCAAGCGTGAGTGACAAGTTGAGTGTGAGCAAGGGAACAGCCTCTGCAAGGAAATTGCTCTGGTGTTTACTTCTAAGGTGTACAGTCATATCTCTCCAGAGGGAGTGGAGCCTTACTCCCCGAGCAGTACTGCAGTGTCAAAGCAAAACCTAAAATGTAGCACATAGAGACAGAAAACAAAGTTCTTCTTTAAATAGCCCAAAATAAAACATCAATTTAACACATTTTATAATGATTTTGTAGATGAATGCTCCACTGAAATAATAATTCAAAAACACCTTGTTTGTTTTTATTTATGTTTTTTGCCTCTTTTCCTTCAAAGACAAACTCTCTGCCAGAGTCCCCAAACTCTGCTCTAATGGCCGGTACTGGACTCTAGATCATTTAGTACCAGGCTGAGGCTGCACAGAGAGAGAACTAAAACTTCCTGAAAAAAAAAAAAACCTTTATGCAGTTGTTTTTAAATGCATTGGTCTGTATAGAAAACTTAGAGGTTTCTTAAAGTTTTTTTATATATATATAGCCGTGTGACTGAAATAGAAAGAATGGTGCATAATCGCATTTGTATTATGTGTGTAATAATTAAATACACTTTATTGCATTATGTTGTGTGGGACCACAGCACTAGGCTATATGGTTTCCTGAATTTTAATCAATCCAAAGTCTATTTTGGAAATAGTTTTCAAGTGAGGAAAAAGACCCAAAACATTTGAGATAACTGGTGAATTTGTGTTATTTGCCACAATTCATACATTTTTATTTACCTAAAGTACTCTGTGTTTGTTTCAGTTGCTGGTTATTTCTATTTTCTTTATTTAATTAATTACCTAATATGAGTAACTAGCTCAGAGAAGTAGAAGCACAAAGCTCTTACAGTGTAAAATGATAGTTTTAACTGAGAATGAAAACACTTCTGTGTTTCTAGATGGCAGATAGAATATTTTATGACAGCAAAACAAGAAATATCTTTACAAATATGATCAAATGCAGTCATATAAATTTTTAACTAGCAGAACTTTAGTGACAGATGAAGGACATGTTAACTTTTTTGCATCATGCAATCAAAATACAATGACAACCAACTCATATTGCAACAAGTCACACTAACAAACACCTTAAACCTGATGCACTAATCTCTCTGTCTCTTTCTCCTCTTTGTGAGTTTAGTCTCATTGACCATTTAATGCACTTTGTTATTTTCTTCCATACAATAAAATTCAGCTTGAAATTGTTTGAGGAAAGCTGCAACACCCATAAAAACAAACAAATATTATAAAGAGGGCAAAATAAAACTATAAGCATTTAAAAATGAAAAGATTTTTGGGAAAAACAACAAAAAAGACACACCTTCAACCTAACAGATACATCACTCACTGAGACTTTTACTTAAAGCTGTAGTTCTCATCTTTTGAAGTGGGGTTCTGTGTAAAGGTTATGAACGATTGATTTCTTACCTGTTGTAAATAGTTCATTGAACAAACTCACTTTGGAGACAGAGATTAGTTCTGACCGCCTTGACAACCTAACAACACATCACAGCGGGGATGATCCAAAGAAAATCGTTGTCTTAGAACAACTCTAATCCCAAAAAATGCTTCAGCATTGAATTATATTGGAGTAACATTCACTCATTTGGATTTTTTAAACATTTTTACTGGTATATTTACATCAAGAGAGATTTCTTTTCACAGAAACCCACTACAAAAGTATATTTTACCATTATAATTTTGACAAATAAAATCTGTTTGTAAAACTTCTAAACTTATTTATTGATCTCTGCATATAAGCTTTTTGTAACCTATCAGCCCTCTACAATTAATTATAGAGTGCTGAATAATATTTAAATGCACACAGTCTATTTCTGCGCTATAGGAAACAGCTGACCACAGAGCTTACAGTTTATCTGAGTTACTATTTGCCAGTATCTAATTAAAACAGGAAGTTCTTCCCCTGCGGCCTTTGCAATTGAAAAACAACCTAACAGTTGCTGGTTGCTGGAAGCCACAATAATGTATCACCAAATGTTTGTAAGCCAATACTTTCATTAATCCCCACAGCAGCATTAACATCTCCCTTGCTGACTTAAGCAGAACTGCATTAGTCCCTGGCACGAGGAATTCTCTGTGACTCTATCTTTTTGCCCTCGTTCCCTGCGATTGGCTATGCGAGCATTTACATATTAAGCATTTTCAATTATGTGAGTAATGTGAACTTTTTTATGTTGGCGCACCGGAGAGAATACCTTACAAAATCAGAACGCAACAGAGAGGGGGGGAGTACCTGCACAAAAGGTGGAGCTGGCCTTGATTTATGATAGGTGGAATTACAATACCTGCTGCTACCTTGGGTACTGTGTTACAAACATGGAGAGGTTGTTATGCAAAGGCAATAGAGCATAGCCCTGTATTACAGGTCAGATTAGATAAGTGTGACGCTTCAGTTGACTGGCAGATTCAATTTGCTCAGCTGCATTACAGACGAGGCCCATCTTAAGAATAAAGATGGGGAGCAGGTGAGAAGTGACTACATTTGGCATAACATTGAGGTAATACCTATTTCTCATTACGGCAGGTGAAGAGACACTGAAGGCCACAAAAATACAGCCTCATCTAATCGCTTTAGGAATCCAACATTTATCATTCAGTTTCTTGGAACTTCAATAGCCCAGAGTACGTTTGAGGTATTGTTGAAGCAGATTTTCTGAATTTTAATTAAACAGGTGCCCATGTTTATGATTTTATGACCTGCGTTGAATGGGATACATGCTGCACCTGAACTACAGGCTCCTGATTATTAAAAGGTCTAATCATTAGCAACACTGTGCAAATTTGAACTCCTGCTAAATAGCTTTGCTCATAAGATAAACAAAACAGCAGTGTTTTACTTTATTATTATTTTACATTATTTTAGGATTATTTCTAAAGAACTGGATGCTATTATGGATGTTTTGAAATGTGAGACCAGATGTTTTTGCCACCCTAAAAACGCCTCTTTTGTTTCTTTGAACTGAGTGTGTTTATTTTCTGTTTATCTTATTTAAGACTGGCGCTGGGAGAGCTCACCTCCCTGCAGCTGTTCCATGCGGTGCAGCTGAGCTGAATATCAGTGGACTTTAAGCACTCGGCGCTGTCCGTGGTGCTGAAACAATTGAACGCGACTGACACCCTGTTTCTCCTTCTTATTTTTCACAGCGAGCTTGTCTGACAAATTGGTTACACTGAATATTTGTGAGATCTAAGCTTGCCTGGCTCTGTCAAAGATAATTTGTGTTTAGGGAAAGGATAGGATCAATGGTGTAATGTAACCAGGAAGCACTTTCTATTCAAGGATGGCGTTTTGATGCAAAACCTGGATGCATTTCTTGGTGATTATGACACTTTATACTTCTGCTATATATTCACAAAGCAAAACATTCCTTTTTTTTACATTCACACATACACTGCACTGACACGTTTCAAATGTAAAAGCAGAACCTGATTTTGCACATACATTTAAAATGTTTGCATTTTAGATGTTAGCAAAAATAACAAATAGATTAAAAAGACCTCACCATTGTTTACACTTGTATCATAGGAGAATAAATACCTGATGAAGTAATAGTTTAATTATTATAGAATTTAAATGAAGAAGAATGAAGAAGTATTTATTTTGCAAAAAAGTCTTTAATGAACCGTTAGATGAAATAAGAAGATCAAGAAGACTTAAAAGAACATGAGGATGTAGATGAATGTATTGTCTTCCACTGATGAAGTGTTAATAGTGTCAGGACACGTGACGTGGTGAACGGTGTAGACCAGTTGTTTTGGGAGAAGTGAGTTGATGATGAAGGAATACAGCTTGTTTTAGCAAAAGTTTCTCTGAGATTACATTTTTTCTAAACTTTTACTCAAACCCCTCATTGCATGAGCAACCACTTAATTTTCAGGAAGTTTATGCCTGAAACTGATGACAAATCACTGCCATTTATGTTATTTATGATGCTTACTGCAGGGTATTGAACATATAGGCACATTATGTCATCTTTAAAATCTCGTTGTCTGTAATGTTGGCTCTCATAATCAACATAAGCACCTATATTTGCACTTAAATTCTCTCTTAGAGGTATATTCCAGTTGCAAAAAGCAATATAGCAAATACATAAACCAATGTATTTACTGCTGCTATGATTACCTTTCAGCATTGCATTACATCTTGTCTACTCTTAAAGTATTTCAAAAACAACATATTGGATACTAAAGGAAATATGATG
This sequence comes from Callopanchax toddi, assembly GCA_006937965.1. Classification (NCBI taxonomy): domain Eukaryota; kingdom Metazoa; phylum Chordata; class Actinopteri; order Cyprinodontiformes; family Nothobranchiidae; genus Callopanchax; species Callopanchax toddi. The sequence continues at coordinate 1,287,169 of SSNR01000114.1, forward strand.
AATATTTGCTGGGTAAAATGTCTTTTAAAGCTCAGGGCATGGCCTGTGGCAAAAACAAACTGGGCAGAACTGAATCAACTTCAATTGAAATATCCAAACTTTGACAGTGTTGTGTGAATAAGAGATGCAACATGGGGGAATGAGGGAAAAATAAATATTAGTAAAGTACAAATGGTCAAATCAATAACACCACTTGTTGCAGTGAATTGTAAAAACACAATTAATGACTAATTACTTGTTAGCTGGGAATATGTTCATTAAAACAAGTGGCAAATGACATAAAACATAAAGTAGCTGCAACAGCAAGCAATCCATGTGTGATACAATGGTTGGAAATTGTTTTTGTTTGTATTGTAATTTCTCAATTATAGAGAAACATTCAGAGGGACTTTAGCTCAGGGCTAATCATTAGCAACGTGAGGTAAGTGGGTCAGAGCAAAAATGAAAACTAAAGAATAAGCATCCAAAATCTCCATGGGCATGCATTATACAGCCATCTGTATCTGTGCATCAATCCTGTAGAATGACATACGGGACGTCTGCGAAGTAGACATTTAATGCCTTGTCAAAACATTACCCCTGTGACTGTTCTACCTAACTTTGACAGACTACCTTGTCAAGGCACGGAGCATTTTATGTCTCCCATCTGCCTCGTCCCACTGACAGGCGGCTGAGTCAGACGCTCGGAACTGGGAATGGATGCACAGCTCCACACTCAGACACTCACTCAACCATTTATCTTTTATTTGTTCTCTTATGCAATGTACAGCCGATTTTAGGTGTGACTTTTGTGTGTCATCAATCTGCTTTTTTCATGTTCTGCCATGAAGCTAGGATGATGATGTGCTATAGTCACCGTCTTAAGCACTTCAAAGCTGTGTGAGACACGAAAAGTCGATCTGACTTAAAATGTAAAAAGAGCCTCTGTGTTTATTAATACTTGTCCTCACGCAGCACTTGGATGAGACATCATCCACCGTGATTGGAGGATAAGCTTGAAATTCTTCATGTTTATGACTTACTTTCTCATTTATGCATTGGTACAGTAATTGGTGAATTATGCTGCCAAATCAGTCTTGATGTGCATGCTGGTGGTTAATTAAAGAACTTGAAAAAGATTTTTAAAATTCTCCTAATACACAAAACCCCCTTTAAAAAACAAAAACTGATATGTATAAATTCCTTTTCACTTTTTACCATTTTATGCACAAATGTGTGATGTGAGAAAGTAAACAGAACACAAATTAGGACAGATACAAATTGGAAGTATAGAATGCTGCAGCAACGTAAGTCCTGAGATTTTCTAGAGATTTCCATAAATGCTTTAGAAGTTTTTGCACATACTGAGCTGGAAATGATGTTGGTTGATGAGCATGTGAATATATTTATACACATTACCTGGTCAGAATATAAAAAAAGTCACACCATCATTTGTTGATGAAAGAACAAACCTACCAAGGCATTACAGTAAAAAAACTCAATATTTCCTAATTGGTACAGGGTTGCATTATTTTTTTAAATCATGCAAGAAAAGCAGAACTACTGTTGCAAAAGCGTCCTATTTTTTGTTTTGTAGCTTTAGCTCATGATGTGGACAGAAACTCACAGGGAACAGTTTAATGTCCAGGGTGCAGAGATGCTCCCTCACAAGCGTAATTGCACCTTTCAGGATCACACAGTTTGCCATTAGCAAGCACTGCAATTCCTGTCCCATTATGCTTACTCCTCTGTCTGCAGTCTTTTCCTGCCTCTAAAGTTTGAAAACTGAGCAGAGAAGCGCCTGAGTCAGGAAATTGTCCATGCATCCATGTATCTTTGAAACACATAATACTGTATTCCTTTTATTCCTTCCATGTTCTTGTTAGCATTCTAAGCTCATCATTTTTGTATGGATCTCATATTTTCTGTGACAGCTGAGGGAAAACGATAAATTAATCATTCTCTATGCTCTCAGGTTTTAGTGCTTTACTGCATTTGCATCATATTCTCTTTGATTCAAAGAAATTAAGGGCTTATTTTGGTTATTAGTCAGGCTTTCGGGGACTTCAGCTACTAGAACTTGCCTATTGGCATGGTCAGTCAACATGACAGATGGTAGAAAAAATACCAGCAACAAAATAATTTGGGCAGAACAGCATCCAATGTGGGAAAATATTGTAACAATATGTTCAAACTTTTGATGTTGGCAGCCACTGGTTCTTTTACATAGCTGTCAAGCACAGTCACAATGTAAGAAACAAAGCAGAAGATAGCTGCAGGAAGGTAGATAAGCTTTCTCATGCAGTCATTTCCTTTGTTCATTACTTTGCATTACATTCACTCATTCAACAGACTCTTATTTGTCAAAACCTTTAAATGACTCTCACAGTGATATGTACTGTAGCAGCATGTGGTTGAGAATCTCTCCAGATCAATTCAGTAAAGTGTCCTTGGGAATCCATGGGTTCAGGTGCTGATCTTTAGATTGGGAGACGCCCACACTGGAGGTCAAGTTGAGGTGCAGAAGGCCAAGAGGACATTGTGAGAGAAATAATCAAGATTGCTAGAAAATCCATTACAGTACATACATGAAATTGCACAATGTTTTCCTGAAGATTTTGTACTGATCCACTGTTATACCCTCCCTGTATAAATTTGACATGCTATGTAATATAAATAGAACTCATCCATCCATTTTCTATACCTCCTTTTCCTGTCTAGGGTTGCAGGGAGATGTCTTGGGGCAAAAGGCAGGGTCCTGTACAAATAGTAGATTTGTAAATATAACTGACGTGCTTTTATTTGTTATAATCCAATGTGTTTTTTATTCAAACAAAATATAAACCATCAAACTCCATCCATTCATCTTTCTCAGCTGATCAAAGATGATGTCACGAGAGGATACAATATTCCTCCAGCAAATTTCAGGGTCTCCTCCTAGTGGGACATGCCTGGAAGTCTTCTAGAGGAAGGCAAGGGGAACCACCTCAGCTGACTTCTTTTGAAACAGAGGAGCACTGGCCTTACTTCAAGCTCCCCTCTCAATAAGAACGTTCCTTATGTAATATCTAAGGCTGAGCACAGCCACCTTGTGGAGGAAGCTCTGTGTTGATTAAAATGAAACAAGAGAACTCCTCTAAGGAGCCCTACATCTGTACCAAGAAGACTCAACGTTGGATGAATCCTACAATAAACTGAAGACACTCGTATCACTCTTATATTTTATGTTTTCAACACTGAAGAGACACATCCTCGTGAAACTGATCTGGAAAAACTTTACATTTAATGTCAAATATTAATATTTGTCCTGCATGACTTTAGCAGGACGGCAGATGAGAAACTGAGATATTATCAAACCTTTGGCAAGCTCATGGTGGGAATTATAGCAAACGTCCTGTATTATTTCTTAAGAAATGGAAAAAAAAAAGATTTGCTGAGCTGAAAGCTTGGCCCTATGGTAAGCAGGAGATAATGCTACAGGCACATGGGAAGGCTGAAGGACAGGAGCTCTCAGGACTGTCAGCCTCAGAGCACCGCCAGGCCCACTGGGATGATGAGCTAAAGCAATCTCTCTCCTCGCTGTCCTCTGCCTCTGATCCTCTCCTCATCTTACCCCACATTTTAGTTGCCTTCCTTATTTCCTTCCCTCCATGTCTTATCCTCGGCACTCAATTCCATCTCTTGCTACCTTCAGTTTTCTTACCCTTTCTTCATAAGCCTTTCTCTGCCACCCCTTATCCTCCTCCTTCTGTATCTCTCGTGTCACCCCACCACCAGCTTTGTATTGTAGCTGCCAGGAAATGAGAAAGGCACTCAATTACTGTGCTCATTGAATCATTAATGTCAAGGTTGTGGCGTCTTCTGTTGCCCGGGAGGCAACAACTAACAGACAGTGTGCCTCGTAGCAAATCTTCTGCTGTATGTCCCAGCAAGACAGACGCGGCTTGATATGGGTCTCACTGATAACAAAGGCTTGGATGGAAATCACAGCAGAGACGACGATAAGAACAGTATTAATGATGGACCTGGCTAGACCTGTATACACAATGATAGGATGATTTGGGCCCCAAACAGCAGCAACAGGAACATATCAGATGAGAGATTGGCCAGGCAAAGAGACTCATTACAATGTAACCTTGTAAACCTGCTCCTCCTGTGAACATGACAGTGGTTTTATGCTGCGTGAACACACACCGGAAACTATATGCTGATCACAAGAGGCTGTGAGGGTGCCAGGAGCAGGTGCTTGGATGTCACTTAGTTTATAAATAAGAAATCTGTACCTTAAAATGAATTACACATTCAAAATAATCATATAGTCCTATGCAGTGTGAGAATTAGCATCTCTTCTATGTGATCAAAACAGATGTAACACACAAAACAACATTTTAAAGAATAATAAATCAAATGTGCATGTAATAGCAGGAAACTTCTTTAATAAACAATAATCAAATTACCTGCAGCAGGGTGTTCATCTCCCTCAGTGCATTTAGCTGTGGTTGTCTACGGGTTAAAGCTCCACTGGAAGCTATCCAATAGGGCTTGACTTCAGCAAAGACGGGGAGAGTTCTCTCCATCGGCTCTGTGCTTGGCCAGCAGCTGGTATTTGAGACTTCAGTTGAAACTCAGTTCACATCGACAGTTTATACAAATAACTTTGGTCTTGTCAAGAGAACCATCTGGCAGCTTTACGCTTTACTTTACATTCAAAAGAAAAATGTGTCTATTGATTTCTGCTCAACATCTACAGCATTACCGCTGCTACACTTCCAAACTAAGTGCACAGGTATGGAGCCCCTACAGGGACATGTGAAAAAAAATATACAGAAAGTTGTTTCTTGTGTGCAGCTGATGGGATGTCACAGGTATTGACATTGTGTCAATGCACTGTCCTTATTATTTATTTTGGGTCAATTTGACCCCCTAGGTGTGAATAAGAGTGTCAGTGGTTGTATGTCTCAATTGTCTCTGTGTGACAGTGTCATAGACTGGTGACCTGTCCAGGCTGTCCCTCGCTTCTTGCCCCCATGACTGCTGGAGATTAGAGCCAGCTCCCCTCACTGGAGGTAGCAGCTCAGAATGTGGATGGATGAATGGATTTGTTTAGGGTAAAGGTTACAACAGATCAGCATTATTTTGTTATTGATGTATGGCATTGAACAAACTTAAAAAATAAACAATTGTTTAAGTAAAACAATTAGTAAAAAAAAAAAGTTGAAGTTACAGATGGTTGACACACCTCTGCAATACAGCATGGTCATCAGGTGCAGCACCTGTGGAGTGGCAGACTGGGGTGGCGGTCCCCATTTTAAAGAAAGGGGTCCAGAAGGTGTTTTCCATTTAGAGAGGGATCACACTTCCCCCAGGGAGAAGGTCTACTTTCAAAGTACTGCAGAGAAGGTTCCAGTCAGTAGCCAGCAGTAAGTCGGACCTGTTCTTGGGACAGTTGGGCTCTTCCAGGGCTGCCCTTTGTCACTCGTTCTTGATCTTTATAGACAGAATATTTATGCACGGTCACAGTGTGGAGGTTGTCAAGTTTGGTAGCAGAGGATCTAATTTTTCTATGGATGACATGGTCCTCCAAACTTCATCAAGCTATGGCCTTCTTGCTGAGGAGGTTTGTTATTGAGAGTGAAGTACACCACAGAGGAAATATTACAACTACAGGAATGACAGCAGAAGAAGAATTTACAGGAAGTGATAGTCATTTGCAAGCATGATAGTTAAAATATTTGCCCTTCCTTGTCAGAGCTTTTCTTCTACTCCCATCATTTTTAGTATATATCAAAATCTCACTAAAACATTTCTGTTATCAAGTGGGAATTGGTAATTTGGAGGTCGACTGATTTCTTTGTCATAATATACTGGACTTTAAACATGTGCTCAGCGCTGTAGTAACGTATGAGCGTTGTCAGTCTTTTGGTTCCTCTCCAAGCTCCAATTCTCCACCACCTACAGTTAAGGAGAGTCTTACTCAGCACAGGTTTCTACTATTGTAGTCGGTGAGCCTCTCTTGGCTCTCTTTGCCTCTTGACCTACTGTCGTCTCCAGGCCTGCTTCTGCTCAGTTACCTTTCAGTGCGCTGGATGCGCACCATATGGTCTAGCACTCCTAACATGAAAAAAGAAGCTGTTAAAGAAACAGCACTTTATGTTTTTGTAGCTTTTCTCAAAAGACAATTATCCTTTGAGCCATTTTAAAATAATTTTGATAAAAAGTTCACATTTAATGGGGAAATTGTGTTGAAAAATTACATGATCAAGTCTAACAGAGGGCTCCTAGTCCATCAAGTTCACTTTCTGCCTGCACAGATTCTTTATTAGACACCTCATAATGTAAGAAGCTCACATCTGTAGCTGTGCATTCATATTTGCAGAACTGTTTTCCAACAATATTCAAAATTCTCATTGCACAAACATTTTTTTTGCACAAAAAAGCACCTTTTTTCTAAAAGCATAACAAAAACCCAAATCATAATAGCTTTTTTAAAATATAGTTATTGTCTTCAACGTTCACTCCTTACTCTGACTAGGTGATTACTGGTAGAAAAAGCGATTAATAATTTTCACACAAACAGCAGACCTCTGCTGTTTTGTGTAGTAGCACCAAAACACCCTTAATATTACCCTGACAACCTATCCATATCAGCTGCCAAAATGGTGCTTGGAACCAGGACAGAAAACATCATTACACAGTCACTTCCTCTCATAACGAATTGCTTTTGACTTGCACTGCCTGTTGGTGCTCTGGTATCCAGCTGAGCTTGCTTTATCACTTCTAAAAAGTCAACAGATGGTGGGGCTTTCTGCTCTCCCTTCCTCGCTTCATGGAGTGCTCTGTCTGTCCGTCTTAAGGAATCACCCTAAATTGTACAAAAACACAAAATCATTAAAAAAAAGTATGAAGTTCAGCATTTTCACATAATTTGATTCTAATATGAGAAGTGATTGCAGCTTTAGGTTGCTAAAAAATTTGCAAACTTGTGACCACAATAAGAAGAACATAGCCTTTCAAGTTAATTATATAATAACCTAACTTACCAGACATTATTTTCATCTTAGTCCTCAAGATGCTTCATTCATATGATGAAAGTTCTTGTTTGCAAGTGACTGTTGTGTTTCTGTGTACCCACCACATGTGATTGTGATGCTTCACACTGACTTAATGTGGGGAAGAGGTGGTTTCCTCCATGATGAACTGCTTCAAAACTGATCCCATTATTTCCAGGCCTGTGGCTGGCAACGGCTGTAAAAGACATAAAGTCTTGGTGCTTAAGCCTGTTAGTGCTGCAAACCTGACACTGCTTATTGGCTCTGTGGTTGTGTGTGAACATTCAGGACCCGAGTGTTTGCCCTCTAAAAATACTGTACAGAATGAAATCATTGTACTCATTGCACTGATGTGGCCAATTTGCAGTAAGAAAAACCAAAAATGGGGTCTATTTTGTTGTGCACTTTTGTAGTTCAGCGCATTCGTTTTCTCTTTCGACATTTTCAAACAAATCAATTGCAAAATTATTGGGATTATGAATTATTCTAAGGGCACGAGGATTCAGTGAATATTTTAGCATATCTATTTTGAGTTCTCCTTGATAGAGGGCATGTACTGACAAACGGAGTAAAGTTACTCTGCAGGTGAAGATGGATCTGCTTGTCCGCCTGAGGGATCAGATCTTTGTCAGGACTGGGATCAGGAGACCGTGCCCACAGGAGGGACACCACTGCTGTAAGGTGGTGCAAGAGTGGAAATAGAACAGTGATATTAAATATGGCAAAAAAAAAAAAAAAAGACTGCTGAAAGGTGCCAAAGTGATAACTTTGTTGAAGGGCTTGTAGCTGCAGAACTCATGTTATCAGTCCGATTTAAAAAGTGACATTTTAAGAAACAAATAAAAGCAAATCATTGATTTTATAAAAGAAAAACAGAACAGTGAGAGAGTTCTTAACGGGTGGCTGCTGAGAGATACTTGACCAAAAGTTTAAAACCAACCTACGTTGATAACAGGGTCTCACCTGGAAGAGAGGATAAAAAGAGTGTCTGTTGCACAAGATAATAGACCAATCTGCATGGTAATGGATGTATTCGAAATGGTAACTGAGTGGTCTGACAACGCTGAGATAGGCTGTCATGGTTTGGTAATTGTGCAGGGCAAAGCATACTATTGCTCCTTATGATAAGATCAATGTAGCATTCAAGAGCAGACGACACTCAAAAGCAAAACATTCACCTGAAAGTAGTTAATGTGCAGAAATTAAAGTTTTTGTCTATTATTAATAACTTTGAGCTACCTGTCATCATATTATATTGTATATGGGACAACTGTAATACAAAATGTTTATTTGATTAAAATAATTTTGCAAAAAATGTGTAAATGTAATATATTTTATCATAAAGATATGTTAGGAAAAAGATAGGAATGAATAAGATAATTGGCAAAATGAGTGTCTTTTGGTTTGCTTTGTCTCAGGCACATTTTACAAAGTGCAAACAAAAATGTAAGCACTGATGGTTAAATGTTTGAACAGTGAATATTTATTCAACATGCTGTGATCTCAGTATATTGGTGAGTTTGCTAAATCAGTCAGTTTTTGCAGCTCCTTCCTTATTTATGGGCAGAAACATAAAAGGCATAAAGTCTGATAAAACACAATAAAACAACATTAAAGTCATTGTCACAGAATCAATGAAAAGAAAGACTGAATCATTGCATCTCCTTGATTTGCATTTATTGTTTTTCTTTTGCATCTTGACTCACTTGTCAAACACCTCCTGACACAAATATTTCAGATATGCCCTTCATTTCATGACCTAGCTTAATTGCTTTTTTTGTCCTATAGTATTTTAATTCCTCAACCTATAAGACGTAGAGGTAGTGAACATTTTTTCAGAGGGGTGAGAGTTTGTTCTTTTAAAAGACAATGAACTTCAGATGTTTGGTGAGCGCTGACAATATTGTGCAAGGCTGACTGTGATTATAGTTTTTAGCAACTTGTTGTCAGTTGTTACTGATGCAAGACTTAACATTATTGTGTCATCAGAATGAATTAGTTGACTGAAAGTCACAGCTGAGATCTGAGAGGCACCAAAAACAAACCCTGCATGCTAGATTGGTTATACGAAAAAATAATTACCAAACTTTACAGTTTACAAAGTTAATGGCCTCCAAAAGCTACTAATCCTTAATATAATTATCACTTCTTAAAAGTGATAAAAAAAGTCAGTAAGTTGAAGTTTTTGTGATATTTTTATAATAAGAAGGGCCTATTAAAAATTGTTTACTTGTGTTTTTTGTATATATTTTCTGGACCTTCTTAAACCTGTTACCTATCCCAGCAGTCAACAGTAGAGAAGCGGGGGTGTTTGTTTGTTATTTGTTTCAAGCTGTCAGTTTGTGATTTTATTAAAAACTACAAAGCGCTAAAAGAAAATTAATAATGAACAGCTGCCAAATCCAATCCAACAGAATCCAGATCAAATTAATTGATGCATATTTAATTAGGCAAAAAGGTGTTTGTGCTAAATGAAAACATACATGTCAAACCAGTGCGTCATGTCTTCTTGAGAGACACTTTTCTTACAGATCAGTGGGCAGTACGATGATCATCAACTAATGTGACTTCAGGAAAAACTCTTTAAACATCTCAAGACGTGTTACCCTGACTGTTAATTCACTTGATGGTGACAAACGATGGTTTTATTTGTTCAATAAAAGCTGTCTGAAGAACAAAAAGCCAGTTTTATAAAGAAAATCCAGGCTGCATGCACCGTGCTAATTGTGTTAATCACTACTCACGCCGAGCTCACAGGCGTTTTAATAAACTTGTTTCATAAACAAGAACAAGAAATTTTATGCTCATAAACATAGCTGAGATAACAAATCAAGCAGAAGATTCTGTGTCAACAATACATGCGTATTGTGTATGGAAATGCATTCAATGTGAATTTCACACTGAATGGGAAATAAACAACTTCATGCAAACCAGGAGCCATAAAGGAAGTGAGAAACAGCCACATTTAGTGGACCGTCAATTTATTACCAGCCGCTCAGTGAGTTACACTTATTTTAGTTATGTTCTAATGAATAAATGCATATTTTAGCCATTTCTTCTGTAGCATGTTAAAAAAAGAAAATGTGTAAGTTGAATCAGGTTTTCTCATGTAGAGGTTCTGTCATTTTATATTATTAAAACACAGCAAGCTGTTGTAAAAATAAAAAAAATGTACATAACAATACATTGGTTTCATATAGCGCTTTTTAGGACACTCAAAGATGCTTTACAGAGTTACATTATTCATTCACACTCTGGTGGTGGTAAACTATGACTAATGTCTGTAGCCACAGCTGCCCTGGGGCAGTCTGGCAGAGGTGAGGCTACCATTCTGCACCATTGGCCCTTCTGACCACCACCAACATTCACAAAGGCAAGGTGGGTAAAGTGTCTTGCCCAAGGACACAATGACAACCTAACCCAGCTGGAGCTGGGGATTGAACCAGTGACCCTCTGGTTACCAGACTGGCCACTCTCCCAACTGAGCTAATGCCACCCCATGCTAACCTAAAAGATTTCTTTAAAATTCTATGCATAAAAATTACTTAAATTTTTCAACACTGAAGCCAAACTGAGAATCCTATAAGCGTTGTTGAATTCTATTCAGTTTTTTTATAGTATTTTTCAGTTCAGATGAATTTGTAAAAATATGACTAAGCAGAGACACACAGACCAGAAAACACGTGATTACAGCTGTTCAGTCCTATTTCCCCATCATCACAACTCAATACAAAAATATTGTGGCGACCCTGTATTTCTGTTGTGTTGGAAGGCTGGAATCCTTTACACTGTTCTGTGTTGCTGTCTGTTTAAGAACGTTGTTGTTGTGTGTGGTGTGATTGGTCATGGGGAGCGGAGGAGGAGCCGAGTGTGTGTGAGAGAGAACTCCTCTGACTCCGAAGCTGTTCAGGTCTTTCTGTATTAGCGTGGTTACGGCTGACAGGAACCGTTCTGGTTCTATAATAAAAAGAACAGTTAGTGTGAACAACTCATCCGCCATCTTCTTCCGTATGATGGAAGCTACAATATAACTTTGGTTTTTAAACTCGGTATCAGGATTGAAAGTCTTTGGGTGGCAGACCAAGTGCCCAAAGGGCCACACCAGAGACTGACATTTTGAGAGTCACACCAATGTTTTTGCAAAGTTAATGAGCCAATAGATTGAATTACATAAACGCATCAAAAGCATAAAGGACATGCAGAAAATTGGCAGGATTTTCTTTGATGCTCATGACTGATTTTGTGCACTGTTTTGTCTCTCAGGTAATTAGGATGAATACTTTGGGCCTTTATTCAGTTTTTTTTTTTGCCAAATCATTCCTGGATTTCTGTATTTTTCCTTTACAGGTTTGTATAACACAGTTTGTTTAGTTTATGGTGTTTATGCAGCTACAGCCTCACATACAGCAGCATAGTAATTCAGACATTATTCAGTAATGGTTCATGTTAAAATGTAGATGTTTACAAACAGAATTCTACTTCTAAATGACCAAAATATTCCATTAATATCAATTGTATTTTTTTAAAATTCCTTTCAAGTAAAGCAAATTCAGAAAATCCTTTGGTGACAAGATATTCCAACCCAGATTTTTTTTTTTAACTGTTAATGCTTGACAGCTTCCCAAGTATCCCTTCAGCAGGTGTCTGAGAAGAAGGACACAGATTTTTTCAGCTGAAAACGTAGCCTTTTATTTCCCTAGGACACAGCTGGTGTTCCTCAGCATTCCAGCTGTGACGCAGTTTTGTTCCATCCTTCACACGCCTTCAGTTTCCACCAGGGACATTTCAGAGATAAAGCACGGTCTGACCGACTACGAGGCACTTTAATCTGAGCACAATCACACCTTTCTTTTGTGTTTAATAACTTTTTTAAAAGACTCACTCCCAAAACTCTTAACGCTAATTCTTGAACCTTGATCTCTAAGGTGATTTAATATTTTAAAAACTGTTTCTAGCTTGGTTAAACCTGTTAAATGCATACAGTGATGTATATCTATAAAACTCAAGAGTGCATATCTTCCAGAACACAAACCTGTCTTCATAAAAAGTTAATTGTTTCAGAAACTGTATTATTTTTTTCCAGTTAGCAGCTTTTATCTCTAATCATAACTCTAGACATTTTTTTTTACCATGCTGCTCTGTGTTTTACTTTTTTACTCATAAATCAATAAAATACACAAACTTTTGTGCATCTGGATCCAGATTTGTTTGCATAAGATTTATTTTTGCCCAAGGTGACCGGTTCTTTTTTGGGGCTTTATTCGTTATGTTGTTTTGGTGTAGTCATTAGATTTATGACAGAAAAAGCTGCACATGGTGTTTTATTATGAAAATTGATTGCTTTTTTATGGTCTTCCTGTCCAAGCTGACTGTTAGAATTGGACCAGATGGGGTGTTTTTTGAAGTGTGCTGAACTGATGAGCAAAATCATTCAAAACAATGTCTGGAATCAGTCATGGCGAAGTTTTCAGAGCCAAATGAGTCTCAACCATGTGCTGTGGAATCAGGGGATTTTCTGCAAACCTGAGCCTAAACTGGAACTAAAAATGTCTAAATAAATGTTTCATCCTAATGCATCATTTTTAAGGTTGTCAAAGATCATTGAGTTTCAATTTTAACATCACTTCTCCATAAAAACCTAAACTAGTTTTTACCCTTCTTCCTCATGATGTTCCTAATGAACAAGTCTCATCATACCTTGAAGAAGATTGTTTTTTATACAGTACTACTCCAGCAAGCTTAGTTGATGTTCCATCTAAAAGTAGAATAGGGTTAGCGCTTTCTGGTAGAACCAGCTCCCAGTATGGGTCCAGGAGGCACACATTCAGTTTACTTTTAAAACTAGGCTTAAAGCCTTTGTAAAGTTTGGAAAAACTTGAGTGACGTTAAGCTATCATTTTTATTTGTGCTGTTTCATGCTTGGGCTCAGGGCCGGATCTAGCCAGACCCACTAAGGGGGGCAGGTAGAATATCAGGGGGGGTGAGTCTGGATATGCTAAGCATTTTTTGGTCATCACATCCCCCCAATCCCTTAAATGCATTGAAAACTACACCATCATCATATCAGTTCCTCTATCCATAGATTTATGTTCATATTTGATCCCTACCCTCTGCATTTACCCAGGCTTGGGACCGGCACAAGTAGGACACTGGCTGATGCCCTGTTGAGGCTGCATTCATTTGTTTATTTTTTGTTATATTTTAGTTTTTTTTTGTGTGTGTGTGTTTATTGGTTCTTTTTTGTGTTTTTTTGTTTTTGTTCTTTTTGTGGTTTTTTTGTTTTGTGTTTTTCTTTCTTTCTGTGTCATTTCATTTGTCTTTTTTTATTTTATTTTTATCTTTATTTTGATTTTTTAATCTTATCTATCTATTTAACCATTACTTTTGTCTTTTAGATTGTTTTTTACTTTTATTTTTTAATCTATCTTATCTGTTGAACCTTTCTATTTTGTCTTTTAGATTATATTTATCTTTTTTTAAAATCTATCTTAATTTGCATTTTGTATTTTATGTTACTTTTAATCTTTATTTTTTCCATCTTATCTATATATTGATCCTCTCTTTTTTTGTCTTTTACTTAATTCTTTATTTTTATCCATATATCCTTTATCCATTTTCTATTGTTTATGGTATTTCTATCTTTTTTGTGTGTATATTTGTTGTTTTTATTTCTTTATGGCTTATATTAGCAGGGGAGCACACAATTTTTCCTTCCATGT
>SSNR01000114.1:1300925-1322385 GCA_006937965.1 Callopanchax toddi
GGGGGGGGGGGGGGGGGGGGGGGGGGGGGGGGGGGGGGGGTGATGATCAAGGTGTTCTGATTGCTCCTGACTGAACACCGTTAGTATTAATGTTCATTAGCTCATATAAAAGTCCAAAACAACATGTTATCTTAGACAGAAATACATGAGTCTGGTTTCTCTATCAGAGAGGAGATCAGCTGACAGATGGGGGGGTTTAGCTGGTCCGCGCGCGCATCAGAGAATGGATCAGTTAATGATCAGTGATCCTTTGTTCTGGTTAACTAAAATGACTGATTCTGACAGAGAAATGAACGTCTTTATCAGAGGGGAATTATTGATCAGCTGATTCAGAGCGCAAGCTGTCAGGTCGGGGAGGATTTAGAAAACGCACGAGCGCTGCTAGATCCGTGAACCGCGTCCCGAATCATAGAGGGCGATCAGTACAGATCACTGATCTATTGTGGCCTGTTGCACCCCTCCTGAGCATGTGTGAGTTGTGTGCGTGGGTCGGGTGTACTGTGATTGTGTGTGTGTTGAAGCGTGCGTCAAAGTAGCCGCGCGTAAAGGCGCGGTGCCAGGCGCATTGGAGATGCTGTGAGTGTGTTTGTGTCGGAGGTTTTGCTGTGTGTCTCCTAGCTTCAGAGCTTCATGTGAGCACTCAGTCACTGAGCTGCAACAGGATGTGAAGCTCGGCAGATCGAAGGGTCTCCCATCGGGACCGCGCAGCGCTGGTCCGCTCGGGCAGTGGGTTCTGGTATGCATGAATTAAATCCGGTTCTGATGACACCCTCCCTATGCATCTACCAATCAGTACTTTGAATGAGGACAAACGGAAGGGAGCGCTCACTCTGACCGTTTTTCACTGAAATATTTTTTAAATTTGGTATTTCTGCATGCAATTGTGTTTGGGGGGGCAGTCATGGAATTTGGGGGGGCAATGCCCCCCCTTGCCCATGCCTACATCCGGGCCCGCTTGGGCTGCTCTCCTCTGTCACTCTGTGTTAATCACCCTCCACACATTTCATGGTTTTGCTTTTTTTTTGCTGCAATTATCTTTGGTTTTTGTTTTTTTGTCTCAAAATAAATATTTTATTTGACTGTTTGTTTGAAATGAGTCAGATTAGATTGGATCATGAACATTTGGATCTGAACACAAATCATGTATCAAATGTAAGCCTCGTTGTTTTCTTAAAAACAATAAAAAGTACCATAAAACAATACCTAAAGTGATTGTATTAGTTTTTACACAGTGGCAGTGGTATTCTCAAAGGACATTAAGAAATTTGTTTGTTGTTTTATGTGAGAATAAATGGAAAACAACAAAACAACTGAGCACTTGTGACTATAACATTATAGCAAATATTACCATAAAAAGTTGAAAATGTTGAAAACATCCATTAAATCTTCTCTCTCTCTCGTCCCACACACATTTAATTTGTTGTTTTTTATTAGGAACTCAAATTAATAAATCCACACTAAACGTCACATCTTTTTTTTATGTTGTATGTAACATTTGTTAGCTTTTTAGTCAGCAAATAAATTCACAGCAAGCATTTCTACTGTGTGACATTGCCACTTTTTTCCCCTCTGCGTTGTCTTACCTGTGCTGTTCAGACTTCCTGTTTTTCTTACACTGAATAAACTACATTATGTGGATAAAAGGCCTTCCCTAAAGAAAAGAATAAAACCAGAACTAAAAGTGTTCGTGTTTCCTGGAAGTTTGATATTAAGAGATATGAGAGCTGCTTAAAAGCCCCAAAGTGGACTTTCTCTTCTGCTTCCTTGGTTGGTTGGTTTGTATTCTGCTGCTCTTGAGGCTGATCTTCTGAGCACAAATCACATTTTCATATCAGTATGTGAGTTTAAGATACAGAGCAAGTAAACCTATAGATTATTGTCCTTTTTCTTTTCTTTTCTTTCTTTTTGAAAGTTGTTTCCCAAATTAAAAGTATCTACAGCTGCCTGAACGTTTAACCCAAGTGTCCAAATAGACATTTTGGGTCATTTGGGCAATTTTTTCCTCTTCAGCTGCCAATCACTGTGGCTATGTTAATGCAGATGGAAAATATTTTACAACAATAGCTCTCTTGATAAATTTTGAAAAGCTACATTTTTTCCCTCCAAAATATCAACAGAACACAGTAGAAACCTTAAATTATTCTATAAAGATGTCCCTCTTTTACAGACAAACATCGCTTAAAAAATACCTTGGCAAATTAATACATTTTTTCAGCATTTTTTAAAACAACTCCAGCCCTGTAACTATCAAACATTAAACCATTTTGAGGATTTTAACCCATTAAATTCCAATTTGGTTACTAGTTAATTTTAATAAAATAAATTATTGGTGGCTGCAAGATTTTATAACAAATAAATCTTGGATATGTCAGGAAATACCCCAAATTGTAATTTATGCTTTATTTTTTCGTGCAGAAAAAGTTTTAAAACTGACTACCCTCTTGAGTCATTAAAGGGATATTTCAGTCATTTTGAAGTGACGTTCTGTCAGGTGTTTATCTACAGTAAGGACCACACCTACCAGTGACATCACTCAAGCAAAACAGAAAGTAGTCCTCTGACTGGAGTAATAGTCAGATGTCACTTGTCTTTCTCTCTATATATTTTGTAGCCATTTCCTTTTGTAAGTAATCAAAAGATAATTCATTCATTCATTCATTCATTCATTCATTCATTCATTCATTCATTCATTCATTCATTCATTCATTCATTCATTCATTCATTCATTCATTCATTCATTCATTCATTCATTCATGTGTTATATCCTTTAAAAGTTAGTTAAAGTGAATTTTAGGTGGATGTTTTTTGTCTGCCAGCATTCTGTTTCAAGTCTCCTGATTCTTCAGTTGTTGCAAATTTAATTTGGTTGTGATTAACAATGCAGGCACTAGACCTACTTTTATTTTTTAAATTTGCATTAAGGTGATGTGATAGGAGCTTAAAAAAAGGGCCAGATTAATAAATGTTTTTATTAACACACCTTTAGTGAGTAAATCATCTGTTGAGGCTTTAAAATTATTGGCAACAATTCAGAAACATCTCCAGATTTATCACTTTAAAAACATAAAACCATTCTTAGACATTTTCACATGTTCTTTTTTTTTAACAAACATTAATTGGCACACTAACCATGTTCATACCAACGAGGATTCATCCACATATACTTCATGCATACACGCCTCACATAACTGTCACATGTCTTTGATCATATGTGTGCTGTGGCTCCACGTTTTAAAGCTTTGAGGACCTGATGGGTAAGTCAGTCCGAGGGACCAGTCAGGCATGATTAGATGATGTGATGCTTGGGTCAAGGTTAACGTCTTCTATCCGGCGTGGTTTAAATCACAGCAAACTTCCCTCTTCCTCCTCTCTGCAAGTCTCACCGTAGCGCAGACTGTGAGCTGCCTTCCCTAACGTGACCTTGGTTTCATCCATTTTTCATGAGACAGAAAGGGAAAGGAGTAGGCTTTCCTGCAATAATTAGTCAGCAGAAGTGAAACCTTTTTAACCCGAGTTCTAACCCGGTTCTTCTACTCACACTTGATTCTTGAGTGTATTTCATTGAGCTAAGTGATGAGGTATGTGCGCAATTTTAAGTACAGTTCTGTGGTGGAAAAGGGTAAATTTGCATATATTTATTAATGGATGTGTAATAATAGCCAAGCGTTGATACATGCATTTTGCATTCCAGACTTTTTGTTCTTGTGAAGTTCAACAGCAATTTGCGAGAAAATAGTATTAGGTTAGTTGAATTTGTACAAGTAAAAAGGCAGCAGAGAGGAAGAACGAGAGCCGTGTACAATGTCTTTGCAAAGTAGAAGCTGTCGACCAGGGATTAGCAGAATGAGCTGAAAACCGACAATAGGCAGCAGCTTATATACCTTAGAAGACAGGATTTCAGTTTTAATCCACTATAAATGAGGAAAAAATCCCTGCAATACAATCACCACCAGTGTGCTTAAATATTCACACTTTGTAAGCTTATATTTAAAAGACTGGAACCAGAGGGCAAAGGGAACAATCAGGTGACTGAAGAGAAGTTGGAAAAACATTATACAATATAAAAAAGTCCACATGTCGAGAATAAAGTCAAACTGATAATATGGTCAAATCTAATGAATTCAAGTGACTCAAAAAGAAGGATGGCAAGAATAAACAACCTCACAAGATTAACATCCAATCATTCAGATTAAATCCAACCAGCACCCTGACTGGGGGACTTCGTGCTGCAGAATAGGGTTTAGCAATAACAAATTCAATTTTCTTAAAGTAAATAATTACTTACAGATGTGGCAACGTTTATGCAAGCACTAATAGCTGCAATAAAAGAAACAAGTGTAGATGGATACACCTGTTGACAATTAATGGAGCTTTAAATCACAAAATGCAGCAAGAAAGATGAAGTTTGTCTAAAGTGTGTTGCTTTTGCATCCCAAAAATGATGTCAAAACAGATTTTGACATGCTGCTGTGTATAAAGTTTTCTAATCTGCATTGGAAGCTGCTTATTAAGGTTTTAAGTCACCATGTTATGTAGACAGAAGCCAAAAGTTGCAGTATTTCACCTCCCACCCAAAACTGAATTTGATAGATGGGAAGAGTTTATTCTGAGTATCTGCTTTATTCTCAACATTATTCCATTCAGTGAGAAACTCACTCTTTAGTGACTGTAATATTACTTTGCAGAAAGAGAGTAATGAGAAAGTTGACTGATACAAATCAAGTCAACACCTAAAGAAAATGTCCACCCTGTTATCTATGTCATCAGTCAATGTCCTCCATGTGAAAGAAACAACTCCAGAAATAACAACAACAACTTAAAGGCACACTAAGCAATCTTTTTCTTGAGCTGGTATGTGCTAATATGACTCTGCCGCTTCTGTCCAGAATACCACACTTTCAGCTTCAGAGTTTCCGGTCCGCTGCCTTGAAGCCTCACAATTTCACGTATCTTGTGAGAAGTAGGAACGCTTTACAGCAATCCATGTTTACACCTCAGAACCATTACTGCAGGAAGTAGGGGTGCTGGGGGGGGGGGGGGGGGGGGGGGGGGGGGGGGGGGGGGGGGGGGGCTGCAGCACTGCCTTCCTTGTGACCTCAAAGATGTATTTACCACAAATGACACAAAAGCAGATTTGAGACTTTTTTGGGGAGACTCAAGAAAATAAAAGGAGATGCAGCAAGGGTGTAGAGATAGTGCTGCATACCCAGAAGAAGTGCTGCATGTCCAGCTCAGCAGACTGAGGTTCTGCTGTGTCCCGGGGAAGGAGGCGTGTCTGGATCAACCGGTGGGCCCCTCGCTCCGTGATGCATGCTGCGGTCCATGCTCCCAGGCACGCCCCCTCCGCCCTGGACAGAGGTCCGCACCAAGCTGCTCAAGCTAACTTTGGGCCAGTCTGGACCGGGATCTGAGCAGCTCGTTTTAATCAGCATTTTCTTTTTCGGCTGCCTCCAATCCCCCTCCAATCTATTTTTTATCCAGCACCCCCTGCTGAGAGTTTTTATGCTTAGAACCTGCTCAGGACAGATGAGCTGAAGACACAGACATCATATATATGAGCTAAGAAATCTATTGTATCGTGTTCATCATGGAGGAGCCTCCCATGAAACAAAGAACACCTTCATCTGATGATTAAAATCACAGCCGCACAGCGAGGCTAACAGTTCGTTTTCACAACAATGATTTAAAACGGACACTAGGGGGTGCTAAAAACAAGCCTAGTGTGACTTAAAATAAACTATGGAAGTCAGTCTATTCTGTTTAAACTGCAAAACATAAAATGCATTTAGAGTTTTTGAATGACAAGAGCAAGTTAAAGGTAACACCTGCATAAAACCTAATCCATTAGTTAAATTACCCTTTTCTGGAATAATAATATCATTTCAGCATAAATAAAACTATCTCCCAGCAATTCAAAAACAGCTCCATTGCCCATTTGAAAAGGCAAATTAAAACACAAAAAGCCAAAAGATCATTTTAAGAAGTTAATATTTTGGAGCTCTTTGATAACACAATCTCTTGATAACAGCTGTATATAGGTGGACTAACAAAAACTTTGAAAAACTGAAGAGTCAGCACCAACCTCACATGGGAGCAGGTGGAACTTGTTACTAGCTGATGCAAATACCTGCAATATCTTAGGAAGTACCATGCAAAGACGATACTAAAAGGGTAATCCATTGTAAACCATTCTATTAATCATTTTTAACCATGCAAAACAGTTTACCCCAAGAGAAGGACAAGCATGCACAAGCTATTTTAATCCAACAGTTGCAAGTAGTTTATTTCCCTTCTTCTAAATGTATGTGCATGTGTGGCCACTTTCATCCTTTACTGTTATGCTGTTATTAGGGGTTGAGTCATTGATATAAAAATCAGGGACACAAATTCTCTAGTGAGAAGGAGTAGGAATAGAGGTCAAGTACCCCTGTTGTAATTTTTTATAAAACATAAAGAAACACATTTCTTTTGTAGGATCTAAATTCATAATTTGACAATTAAACAAAAAAGAAATCATTTTGTATATTTAAAAGCAACACAGAAAAGCAGTGAGGAGACAGGAAGATATTATCAGAGTTTTAGGGCATAAAGTTGATAGTTTACCGCAGTTTAAACAATGGAAGCAGGAAAAAGCAGAGACAATTTGGTGATTTGTTAAAAACAAACGTTGGGCTTTTTGCAGAAGAGTCATTTCCTTTTTTTTTTGCCACAATGATGTTGAATAATGAAGCTGAAAAGGAGCTATTTTCATTTCAACTAAATGCATTTAAATCCAGCAAAAACTTCTTGTAAAAACTATATTTCACTTGTTTTCATTTTTAATTTATGCAGGTTTCAGACGATTCCTGACACAAACTAAGCAGAAAACAGTAAAGAAACAACAAGCTGATATTAGAGTTTCAGTCATCAAAAACAACACTCCCCCAACCTCCACTTAGTTTGATTTTATTTTCAAACCCAATTTAAAATTGACTGTCAATTTGGGATTGCTTTCATTAATTAGTTCTTAATTATTAATCATCATTCTGCCAATAAAACGGTTGCATTGAGCCAAACCCTAACCCTAAATTATTCAAAATGTTCAGAAATCAGCCCTTAATTTAATTGCTTCCTTCAACTATAAGATTAAACTAACTTAAAGAGCTTCGGCTGTGACAGGCAGTAGTGTGGACATGGAAACACCCTGCTTTCAACTGAAATTTGTTTTCTGTCATGAGTCACTGGAGAGCTTGGATGTGCTGGTTTTCTCTGCAGAGCCAGCAGTATCAGCTTCCATTAGCGTCACTGTGATTTTTAAACCACTCACTCCTCTTTCGCCCAGTTGCTATGGAGTCATGTAAAAATGATCCCGCCTTGCTTTTAGAGTCTCTGTGTCCATAAGTTTCTTTTTCCACAAGTATCATTTCTAGTGCTGCACAATATGTCAAAAGGTCATCATCAGTGTGTCAAAAAAAAAAAAAAAACAAACGTCATAAGGGATCACAATAAACTGCTGACAGACTTCTTACTAAAAATAAATCTGGTAATCAGACGAACCACCTTAAAATCATTCAAACCGCCCATCAAAAAGCTGTTGATAATATAGTTTACAATAAGAATGTATTTAAAAACAATAAAAATGTGGTCAATTCTGTTATTTCTTAAGTTGTAAACACTTTATAAACCATAATTCATTTTTACAATTATTAACACAACAAGAAGCAAGGCTAATAGCAGCACAGTTTAATGGTCCACACCTGACCGAAGTAATAAAAAGTCAAAAGGCATTTGAGCCTATTGCAGGCTGGATTTTAGTTGTGTTTTCTGAGTGTTAAAGATCACAACATTATTATTAAGTGTTAAGACAGTAGGGAGAGTGATAAGGTTAAATCCTGTTCAACACAGCCAGAAGAAACATCACAATGTGCACTTTGAGCACAAGAGAGACTAATTGGAATCAAAGTCTCATCCTTCAACAGGTCACCTTACTTGGCTTTTCACTGGCGAGATAAATCACTTGTCAACTCTAAAAGAGAGAAAGCTGAGCAGACTATTGTCTGCCTTGAGGCACAAGCAGTTCTGGAGTAAAAAGTAAGTAAGTAAAGCTGTAGTCATTACCTCAGAGGAGGCTTCTCTGTACAACGTTTCAAGAATCTGGCCTTTGACTTTCTCAAACATATGGCTTTAGTGTAAGTGATTTTTTAAAACTTTATGTTGTGCACAATGCAGTCTGGTATCCTCTATTTTCTCTAGTCTCACATCTTTGGCTTATAATGCAATTTGTAAGTTTAATGTGTTTTATTGTGTAAAATTTTCTTTTGCTAGATTAAACTAAAAAAGAGGACAAAACACCTATACCTAAGAAAAGTGGATAATTCTTATGTATGAGATGAACTCACTCTGCTAATTGTCACAGAGGTTGTGATGAGTCCACCTTAAATGAGTCCAGAGAATGAATCAAGAATAATCTGACAACACTTTAGTCTGTACTTTCATCTCTGTGCATCATCATTAAGCCGAATATGTTGTGCATTTGATGGAAATTCAAGAAATAGTTCAGTATTTCAGCATTACAGCATTTTTTTAATCAAATGTACCATGGCCCCTCCCAAAGCACCCCCCCCTGCTTTCTATAGCCCCACCTTGACATGCGCGTCACTCTAGGCCAGTCATAAACTGTGCTTCGTAGTGGCTCTCAGCTCCTGCTCAAACAATACACTGCATCGCAGGGTTCAATCATTCACAGCTCACAAATCATGTTTTCACTCTGAAGATGCTCTGAGACCTGACTGTCACACTGTGTTTATGAAACATGTTGCTCAACACGCTCGTCACACAACAGGGAGCTGCAAGAAGCGGAACCCAGAAATGAGGAAACACTCGGTCCAGAATGAAATTCTTGACCAAAATAAACATGTATCCTTGACAAGCCTTGCCATTCTGTGAGGAGAAATGTTTAAAAATAAAGTAGCCAAGGAATTGATACATTTTTAGTAGAATTAGCTCATTAGCACCACTCACCATAGGTTTCATTATATTCACATCATTACAGCTTTTGTTTTAAATCACACACTACTCTCATCCAGCCTTCTACACATCGATGGCCTGAGTACATATCTTTCTCAGCAGGCTGAAGTGTGTCAATATGTCCCTTTTCCTCTATTGGAGATCTAGCAGGATTGATGGCTGATGGTCTATACCCTGAAAGGATGGTGGATGGACTTTTATAAAAAGACATAGGGCCTACTCCTTGAGGAACAGAAAGTGGAGAACCAATCAACCTCTGATTTTCTGAGGAAAAAATATGCAAATATAAGTACAACAGATCTGTGTTGTATTACAGCTACTGTACATGAAAAGACATGGCAGTGGGATTCTGGGAATATTTTTAGCTCTTTTTTAAAAATTCATTTGCAATGTAGATTTTTTTTACCTTTTAGTAGATGGATACAGATGTGGTGGATGCATTTACTTTAAAGAGCATATATTAAGTTCTTTTTTTTTTATTATTCTGATAAAACTCTGTCCAAAAATACTATTTGAAATGTTTATTGAGGGTATTTTGTTTTACAATACATTTTTTTAAACCATTTTTCTAGTCCAAAGTGCCCCTTTTTGCAAAGCTTCTAAAAACGCTTTTTTTTTCATATGTGGACCTGTGACGTCAGCTAAGGGAGCTCCTAGCTAGGTGGCGCTGCTTACAGTGTTGTCAGATGTAGATAAATAAAGTATTTGTAGGATAATTTAACACTCTGTACGATCAATAATCCCATAAATCTGATCATTTGAGCCCTTTGTTGTGTGGAGTTTGTGTAACAGATGCTTGTTTTAATCATTGTGTTAGATTTTTTAAAGCTAAACTACTTTAACATCTCAGACTGGCACCGCTCTAGTCTGCCAGCTGCCTGCTCGCTGTCGGCGATGAGTTGTTAGTTTTAGGTTAGAGCGCTCTTTAATCGAGTCGGTGTGTATTCATTTTAATAAAAAATGCTAAATTATATTTATTATGTTTGTGAATGCCAATCGCTAGTCTGTCAGGACACTGAGTCAACAACGGGACGGCTTCCTTACCGGTACGGTGACTTCTGTTTGGAGACGAAAAACCCCGGTGGTCCTGGTCTAGTCCAGGACTGGATGTGATGGAGTCCCACTTACCGACGAAAAACATTCAGTGTGACTCTAAACAGGCGCCGTTACTTCGATCCATTCACCGGAACCGCTGTTAGCACACAGCAGCTAACAGGAGCTAACGGGGAGACTTGAGTCTCGTTTCCATGCCAGGTTTGGTACGGTTCGTGGTGGGTCGTAATCCGGTACCGGTCCGCGATTTCATGAGAGCATTTCCTTCAGGTGTCTGACCCTCACCTGGCTGGCGGGGTACAGTAAATCCATGCCGCGATGCTCTCCAGAGGAGCTTCCCGTTTCCAGCGGGGCTACCAAGAGGGTCTTCACGGCGGGGGTTCCAGCCTGACCCGACACTGTTTCGGTCAGCCTCGAACCGTTTAGCTGCATCCTGTGAAACTTTTTATAAACTCTTTCATTTCTTAACAATCCACCTGAACGCAGCTCAATGTTTGGAGCTCTGATGATCAAAACCTGGTGCTAAACGCTGGTATTTTATCCAGACCCGAGTGAGGAGGTGGGTCACGGTCTACAGCTGGTCCGACAGGGTACAGCCTTACAGGACTGATTGTTTTATGGGTACAGCCTTACAGGACTGATTGTTTTTATCTTTTTTTTTTTAATCTTAATAACTGCTCACTATAGTAATAAAGTAATAAAATAACGGCACTCTGGGGGTTTGTTTTGCTCGTCACAAGTAGTGATAAGTGGATCAGTTTTCTATATAGAGAACGAACGGTCTCCCTGAACTGTCGTCACTTCCGGTTTGGTGAAAAAATTGACAATTCTCACAAAAACGAATCCAAGAGCCTAAATAAGCTGAATTTGTGTAAATTTTTATTCAGAAAAAGTTTCTATTATATTTCTCTAAACATTTGTTTAAGGGAGTGTCTAACTTAAAATATGCTCTTTAAGTTGGACATCTAACTGATATTTTAGTGTGAGGTTTTCCAATAGATGCTTAGATTTTAAAATAATAGTAACATTAACATATTGAAAACAATTTTTAAAAGATGTTTATGTTTCCTAATAAAACTAACATTGATTGAAAAATAAGGAGTTCATCTGACAAAACTATGAGTTTCAAAATAAGAAGCCAAATTACAGTACCATAAATCATAGGCAAAATCAGGGCCTTAGTCTAGAATCTAGACAGTGAGGATTTTGCTTTAGATTTGTAAAACTATAGCTTAAAAAAAGCATTTAAGGTCATTTGCATATATGGTTCTTGACATCCACCTATAGTGCAGCTCGGACACATCATCAGTGATGTTTCCTGTGGTCTTTGGGTGTTTTGGGTATTGCAACATCATACCTTCGTCCAGGCGACCCAGCCAGGCCCTGGTTTGTGTCAAAGCAGCCCAAATAGTCCACAGATCACTCCGCTTGATCCACAGCCATCTTGATGCCTCTTCAGCAGTGTGTGCGATGTTCTTGATGGCTTTTCTCTTGAGCAGTTCCTTTGTTCCAAGCATCTTGAGAACCCTCACAAGTGACTGGCCGGTGAATCCTCGATGGAGTTGCACCAGCCTGTCAGCTCCTCGCAATTAAGGATCCTTAATCAGGTTCCTGGCCTATTTTTTTCTCTTACTTAGTTTTTTGTTTGTTTTTTTAAAGTTTTAAACCCTAATGGTGCAATAACAGCTGCTTGTAGTCATTAGTCATATTAGACTTCTTGCATGCTGAATCAATGTTTCTAGTAACAGTCACTGCTGTTGCTCCACAATTTTTTAATGATAAATTAGAATGAATTCCATTCCAGAACTTGTTGCATGAAATGTTATTTGTTTCAGTTCAGTGGGACTGAAATCTATTCTCCAAACAGCTACTGAAAAATCCTCCTGAAAACATTTGAAGCAGTAAGTGCATTTAAGACCTACAGCGGTTCATATGTCTGCTCCATTTTTGCAACTTCAGTGAAGGAGAATTTAGTTCCAGATGAACTCTGCTCTGCTGTGTTTTAATCATCTAATAGTTAATTGTGTCTTTTAGTAGTTTTCACACCATTTTCTAAGAAATCTTTAAAGTTCCTCAAATTATTATGCAGAAAGATCAATTTCGTGTAGACATTTTTATTCAACGTTGCATGCATCCGATTTACTGCTGCAGTAAAAACCGTTAGTAGCTCAGACAATAAGTCAAAGAACATCACGGTAGAGTTTTTGGTATAAAAGCTTGTGCAATGCTGTCAACAAAAGTATACATTTTATACTCCTGTAAACTCCTAAAGGAAAACGGGACATTTGCTTTAACACAGATAAGAATCTAAAGTGTATATATGCACTTTGACTAGCTTTCCGGCCCTTTTTGACCTCGGTTTGTTCTTCTTTTTTTCTCTCTCTAACCTTTGCCTCTGAACAACTGAGCCTGTTTTTTCTTTCTTCCTAGACTCTGCTTTCTGAACCCTTCTCTATAAAGTTTGCCACGCTGATGGTGCCTCCCTCATTTTGACCCCTACCCTGCCGATACACTCCACTGCTAGACGTTTCCTTTAAGTCTGCTCTGATCCATGCA
Organism: Callopanchax toddi; assembly: GCA_006937965.1. Classification (NCBI taxonomy): domain Eukaryota; kingdom Metazoa; phylum Chordata; class Actinopteri; order Cyprinodontiformes; family Nothobranchiidae; genus Callopanchax; species Callopanchax toddi. The sequence goes on from SSNR01000114.1 coordinate 1,313,541, forward strand.
CTTGAATCTTTACCTGACCCACCTGTAAAGTGCAATCTGGACATGATTGACTCGGCCGAATCAAAGACCATTTAGTCGGCCCAGCAGGATGAGAGACGATGTCTTCATCAACATGGAACAGCAGCTTTCCTTCCTACTAACACAATGTAAGAGCTGCAGGCCGGGCAGAGCCTTTCATCTTGGAAACGATGATGGGGGCAGTTTTGAGTCAGCTTCAGCTTTTTGACAATGAGGCTGTCTTCACCACCCTTTGCTTTGATCCATACACTTCAGTCTTACCTTGCCCACCATTACAGAAAGGAAAGGATGTACAGAAAGGAGAGAGTTTAGAGAGATAAGAGAGAGGATTACATGCTATCGCCTGGAAAGTTTATTAATGTTCTGGTCTAAAAATAAGGATTCTTAGAACTTCAGAACATGCTTTGTGCAATTTCTTTTGACTGATACATTGCATGGATGATTTGATCAGCTGCCTTAAATATAGAGTAATTTGAGAGGGAGATCGTATCTATTTTATTCATGGTGGACTTGTAAAGGGAAGAGCTGCTGGCTTTAGTGACCCAGCTGATACGATTGCCAAAGCAGATCAAGGTAGATTGTGGAAGTCTTTGAACTACTGGAGCTATATCCATCTCTTTGCATAGGATTTTGGTTTGATAGCTCATCTGTGATGTTGGCAAGTGAGCGGAAAAGGGGCTTGACATATATGTCCTTCTGAATCAAACATTCCCACAAGCTGTTTATGTAGAACTCTCAACAATTGAACTTAATGTTATGACTGCTGCTGCTCAAGTGTAAGTATAAATCTTTTGAGACACTGTGAAGCAGCTTTAATGTTTGGAACCCACAGACATGCACGGTTTATGCATTTAGAAATGGAAATGCACCCCAATAAATCAACTGAGCTGGAGAGAAACAACTGGTGGACTTACAAGTCATGACATGAGGGTAAAACACTGTTTCAACCTGATGGGAATCTTTGAGAGTCGGGCTGAATTTTCTCAGGAGAGTGCACCGGCGAAGTTGGAATCTCTCAAAAGAACTCTAAAGTTGGAGTCCCTGTTACAAAAAGTACAAAGACTGTATTCTTTGGCAAACTTTTTGACACCAGTGGTTTTGTAATCAAAAGGCTGCAGAGTCCAGAGTATCTTGTGTTTACTGATATGATAGAACGTCTGAAGGTAGGTTTAGATCAGTCTGAAAGCAATGTTTACTGGCCAATCGCAATAATTTATCTTGTTTTTTTTTAAATCATTTAACTTGGCATAGCTGCATCTGTTATATAGTCGGTTTACTTGAACAGCAGAATTTATTATTTTGAAACAAGGGATTTGAACTAATCATTTTTTTATCTCAACAGCGAGCCACAGATTGGCAATAATTTATGTATTTGTTGTGTATATCTCATCCATTTCAACAAAAAAACTGACCATGGTGGCACGATGCAGTGGCCCCTCATAATGCAGTGTTTAACTGCATTTTTCTTCTCTATGTTGTTTTACGTTTGGTTAAGTGCACAGTTTTTCTAGCCTAAGGCATAAATACTCTGAAGTTATCTTGGTCAACATTAATAACACATCTTTTTGAAAACTAACTCCTGAGTATACCAGCGAGTTATGGGAACTCCGTCTTCTCCAGTAGCTCATTACACCCGGCAACATCCCCCACTGAGACACAACCGTGGAGAAAGCACTGTGAGTGGCACTTTAGGAAGTGAAGTGGGGTAAGCCTAAGCATCAGAACTAGGCTAGCAGCTAATCCATACAAGCTGGATATTTTATTCATCATCGTTGCCAACAAATGCTCCTTGGACAAAGAATTGGACCACATCCACCTTCTCAGATCCACCCAGTGGATTGTGAGAGTTTGTTGTGTGTATGATTACCAAAACCGCTGACATGACCCTCACTGAGGATAACATTATTTGCAGAGGCAGTTTGTCTTTACATCACTGGCATGGTTGTCTGCACTGGGTGATCTGTTATCAGTATAGGTAACAAACAGCCTGTATGGCTGAGGATTTCAACCAAGTCCATGTTTCCCTGGATGTTTAGGCACACAACACCTGTCAGAGGATCAATCCCCTCAGCCCACCCCCAGATCATCACAGTGCTAGCTAATCAGAAGCAATGGCGTTTTCCTGAGAGAATCCCCAAACATGGTCACAAACAACCTTCATAATAAAAAAAATGCACATCTAGTTTGTAATATTGTCACCCAGTTGCATATGTGATCTAAAAAAAGTAGTCATGAAGGGTCATTTTAGCAAATACTGCTCACCTTTTGGAGTGTAACCCTTAAATATGTCATGATAAGTTGGCCAACCCGTTAACAGTCTGCTCGTTTACGCAGGTTAACATCTCGCCGTGTTTTTATTAGAGTAAAGTGTGCCAGTCTACAGTATTTCTCTTCTGCAGATACTGCTACCACCTCATTACAGTCAGGGCTCCAGCCAGTGTGAAATTCCCCTGAGGAGGAAGGCACTGAAGCAGAGGCTAGACAAGTCCGAGATATTATTGGCTGAATAAAAACATTATACCTCAGGGATTATTGTGAAATAAGATATTTTATGTCCTCATTAAAAAAGAGGGAGAGATAAACAATAAGCAGTTGAAAATCTTATTTTGGTTGTTGTGTTTTATCATTTCTAATCATCAGTTAGCTGTTACGTCTTTGTAACAATTGAGCAACATTGTGCTCTAAATACTGTAGCCTAGGTGTGTGCTTTTGTCCTTTTTTATTTTCATGTCCTTCTTCATGGAGTCTCTCTAGTAACTTGAATTGTATGAAGAGGTTTGAGAACTATTTAATCATGATATAAACAGAGCTGATGGCACCTCATTACACAAATCCAAAGAAATTAATTACTATAATCAAGGCAATGCTATCCCGTGTCAGTGCAAACCACAACATTAGCTACTTATTATCACATTTTCTTACCATCTGTGTTTTGAGTGGTTTGAGTTCAAAACAAGTTCCATGTGAAAACAAACAATTTAAACAAAAACCAGCAATATCTTCAACCGAAACAGTCCCACTGAGCAGCTGCTGCTCTAATAAAGACAAAGAAGTCAGACCACTCTTCGCCCCCTGGTGACCGTCTTCTCCTCTTCAGCAGGAAATTCACTGGCGCCCCTGTGGAGGGGATCACACCTGGAATCCCAAAACCAAACACATGGAAAAGAGAGCTCCGAGGATGCATTTCCATGGAAGGTTGACATGACAAAACCTTAGCTATAGTGCGTTTTGTGTTGAATACGGTAAATTAGCAGTGATTTTCCCTGAGAAGTTCAACATGTCTGAACCAGTCAGCTTCCACTCAGCTGTTATTGAGTCTATTGTCACCAACTCCATCACCACATTGTGTGCTGTCTCCTCTGTTAGGACAGGACCAGACTGCTGTGTATCATCTGTTCAGCTGAGAAGGTGGTTGGCTGTAATGTTTCCCTCACATCAGCACCTTCACATCTCCTGGACTAGGAAGCGAACAGCTGATCATGGTGGATCCCGCTCATCCTGGACACAATCTGTTTGAGGTTCTGGGAGGAGGCTGAGGTCCATCAGGACCAAAACCTCAAGACTCAGTTTTTTCCCTCTGCTACAAGAATTATAAACAAAGCCTTGACCTGACTAGTGCATCAGCACAGCCAGTCAGATAATGCACTGCTGTGGTCACTTCAAGACATTTACATTTCCTGTACATAGACCTTACTGTATTTATATAAATTGTTGCTATTTCTGTCTTTGTTCGTCTTCCTTTGCACCATTTTTATTTATTTTACCATTTTTATTGATTTGTTAGGACCAAAACACAAAGCAAAAAGCTGTGTGATAAAAGCTGGCATCTACTTAGCAATAACGTTCTTGATTAATTGATAGATAGATTGATTCTAAACTTTCCTAATACTGTCCAGCATGACTAATAATGCACAACTGAAACACTACATTTGCTTCTGCATCAGCCAACAAATTAAACCTAAGCTGTTGAACCCAGAGAACAAACAAGGATGCACACATCTCCAAAAGTTTTTTAAAGTGTGTTATTTGGTATGAAGTATGTCAAAAACTATTTTAGGGGACTGAAACATTTACTGTAATTTGCTGCTTTATTCCGAAGCCCAGTGCTTGTAGAATTAAGTGGCCAGTGAAGTTAGACACATGTACCCTGAGGCTGACCTCCGGCTGACTAGAAACGATCTACCACCTAAATGTCACAGACAGTCATGGGACATGGTTGTTGTCACTTTGAGACACAAGGGGGCTGCCTCCTCTCTCTTTCTCCTCTTCTGAAGTAGGTATGGGATATTTTCACTTAAGGTCGATGGTCTAATATGTTTTCGGAGAGATAGATCCATGTCTAGACTTCTCAGTAAAGTTAAAAAAAAGTATATATATATATATATATATATATATATATATATATATATATATATATATATATATATATATATTTATGAAGTGATTAAAAGCAAATACATGAAGGAAATTTTCAAATAAAAAACAAAACCAAGAGTCATCACATAGAGAAACTGTCTGAAATGTAGTTAAATAAATAACGCACTGGAGTGGCTTTTTCTCAGAGTTGTGAAAACTTTATTCCTACACTTCAAATGTGTTAAATGTGTTTATTTTGGTTTGTTTCAGAGTGTAAAAATCTAACAGAGAAGGATGAAATGATTGCTTTGGCAAAAACTGAAATAAATAAATCCCTGAAGATTGTAAATTAACACACAGACACACATAGATATGGACATAAACACAAACACACACATTACATCATTACAGTCATAGAGCCGATCTGTCGGTCCACCAACAGTCTCCTTCCATTTGACCATAACTCCTGAACAAAATACCAAGAACCTTGAACCCCTATCTTACACTGTTTCAACTGAGAACTGGTGACAAACAGCGTGGGTAAAATGTGACAAAGCATGTAAATATCTTCATTTTTACAACCCTCAGAACTACAGTATATTGATCATAGGGTCCTGAACAAGTCATGCTCAACAAAGAGAAGTAACTTATTGCTGCTTTTAGCAAATTACAAAGAAAGCTTGTGGGACAACAGAAGTTCTTCAACAAGCTGCTGTTGATCTAGAGAGATCACTAAGTTCAAACCTATTTGAAACTTTCCTCACTTTTGCTGGAATGGGATAGATGTTTCCAATAATGCAAGGTTTCTCCTGCTTTAAATTAGCTCCTACTTGCATATAAATTACCTGAATGACCTTATCAGACCCTTTCATTTAATCCCCCAAACACCCTCATTCCTCTGCTTCTTTTTCCTTTAAAGCTAAAGTCTTCTTTGTGCAGATTAGATAGTTGTTTTAAGTTCTTTACCTCTTCACCTTTTTGGCACCGTGTTAACTTTAACCAACTGAGCTGAGGGCTGTAAACTCGTCCTGCCAAGCACAAAGGTAACTGTTTTGTTATGGTCTAACTTTTTTCAAATCAAATTTCTATCAAATAAGTCATCTGAAACAATGACTGTTTGTTTGTTTGTCTTAAAAATTCATTAACATATTTTATCCTACATGTTTTATTAGGATATCAGTTACGCTCTTTGATTTATAAAATTATTGTGTGAGAGATATTAACACTCTAAAGCCTTACTTAAGAAATCAAAATAGGTTAAATATCAAGTTTTTAAAACTGAACTATTTATTGGCAATTATTAAAAAAACAATAGAATGATCAGGGGTTTAAAATATGTACTTATAATAATTTAGTAATAAACAAATTAAAATTTCATTTTCCATTTATAGATCTTCACTAGAGGGCAGTAGACATTTATAGGACTGGAGATTGAAGATTTTTGATGAAAGTACTAATCCTGATACTCCATCTGGTCTTTTTAGGGCCAGAAGTAGTTTGGTGCTGATTACTGACACTAGTCCAAGAGGTTAATGATGTTTTTGGTTTAAAAGTGGTGGGAATGCATCTTGAATCACATCACAGGAGTGTGTTACAGAACACTGTTTGTATTCCATTATAGGAAAAAAATACACACACACACACACACACACACACACACACACACACACACACACACACACACACACACACACACACACACACACACACACACACACACACAATTCTGGCAGTAAATCAATCAATAAATCTCCAAATGAGATTCCAGATGGAAAGGCTTGAAGCCTAAAGGCAAACCTGGAGGTGAGTCAAATTTGAAAGGTAACTTCAGACAAAGTTGCCTAATTTCTTGTTTGTTCAGATGAGCTAAACTTGAGAAATACCATCAGCTAGCCAAACATATATTTAACATTTGTGATGAAATTTATGTTGTATTTGAAATTAAAAAATATTATGTCAGAATGAAGTAGAAGCCAATGAATCAAAAGAGACAAATCAACATGACTCAGAGCTTTTTCAAGGCATGCAAAAAGCCTTCATCTGTCAGAACTTAAATGAATAAAAATGATCCAGTAAGGACAATTTAAACGAGACATAAAAATATTATACATTTTTTTATTTGATGAAAATCAAGTTTAAATGGTTTGCTTTGATTTTTGATTCATTTTATGCTTTCACCCACAAAAGATAAATTATTATCATATAATAACAAGTGTCAAGTTGATAATTGTTGTATTATCATAAATGATATTGAGTCAAAGTGTTGTGTATCAATATTATTACTAATTAAGCCCCGGAACCAGGATTCCTGCTGTAACTTGACATTCCTGTGACCACCCATCATGCAGTCAATTTATTGAACTCAAGTAACGGGAAGTGTGTGTTAAAGAGAAGAGTTGGTGACTTTTGATGAAATAAAGCACACCATATCATTTGAGTAGTTTACTTTGGACTTACCTTAGTAAGTCATATAAGTTTCCTTTGGGAAACTGAAGTTAAATTATCTAAAGTTAAACTAAAACAAAAGAAAAAAATATTCAATACCACATCTTGTTTTTAGTTTGTTATACCTGCAACTCTTGTAGCATTTAAATTGCAAATTGTTTCTGGTAGATTTCAAAACACATCTGTGTAGCGTGATCAATATATGCTCTGACCTCTGACCTACGTGATCATCAAAAACAATAATCCATCTTCTTCCCAATAACTTGGATTATAATGACTCTTTTATTATGTTTTAACCTGAATCAACATTCCTCCGAGGTCACGGTCGTATCGGAAGAATCCACCGGACTCTATTTAATAATAAAGACTCTTGGTGTCTCTTCCTAAAATGACACTTTAATCTGTTACAGAAATGTCTTAAATGATTAATGCACTTTCTCTCACAGCATTGTGAATGTTTGATACAGCTTCAGTATTATGGTTACTTTGCTAAAAGGTTAAATCAGTATTATTACTTATTTCTACTTTGCTAAGGATAAATAAGTATACTTTTTCACACTCCTTCCACTAGGTGACATATGACTTTAGAGCCTGAGTCACGTGTCTTGTTTAGAGTCTCCTGATTGGCCCACGTCTACTGACAGCTCTCAGCTGTCTGCCCCACATGGGAAGTGTTCAGTTCTCCACCAGCCTCGGAGGAGAAAACACCCCGCTGTCAACTTGCTACACAGTGGGTTATCGATGCCGACTGCCCCCGTAACGGGTCATGCCCCGTAGCTGTCGAAGAAAGCTTCTTACCCCTGAGAGCAGGAAACTTCCACCTGCCTCTCTACCTCAACCAGAATGGGGAAGACAGCCAGCTATCAACTCACCAGCCATGGGCCTAACTGAGGTCGTATCCACGGACGCTCTCCGCCTGCCCAGGCGGGTCTACCTACCTGTCAGGGCCCCAGATCGACCGAGGGGGAATCTCCGCTTCCTCGTCGAACTCCACCAGCCGGATGTGATCCAGGAGCGAGGTTCAGTAGTGATTCATGGTCTGGTAAAGTTAGGCTACTTTGATAAAGCTAACCCTCTACCACTAGGCTGCTCATCAAAGTAACCTCTCCACTTCATCCCTGATAACTAAACCCCTTAAGCTAACTCCCTAGTCTTAAAGAGCATATTTTAAGTTAGACACTCCCTTAAACAAATGTTTAGAGAAATATAATAGAAACTTTTTCTGAATAAAAATTTACACAAATTCAGCTTATTTAGGCTCTTGGATTCGTTTTTGTGAGAATTGTCAATTTTTTCACCAAACCGGAAGTGACGACAGTTCAGGGAGACCGTTCGTTCTCTATATAGAAAACTGATCCACTTATCACTACTTGTGACGAGCAAAACAAACCCCCAGAGTGCCGTTATTTTATTACTTTATTACTATAGTGAGCAGTTATTAAGATAAAAAAAAAAAAAAAAAAGATAAAAACAATCCGTCCTGTAAGGCTGTACCCTGTCGGTCCAGCTGTAGACCGTGACCCACCTCCTCATGTTTTTTCCTTTTGATCATCAGAGCTCCAAACATTGAGCTGCGTTCAGGTGGATTGTTAAGAAATGAAAGAGTTTATAAAAAGTTTCACAGGATACAGCTAAACGGTTCGAGGCTGACCGAAACAGTGTCGGGTCAGGCTGGAAACCCCGCCGTGAAGACCCTCTTGGTAGCCCCGCTGGGAACGGGAAGCCCCTCTGGAGAGCATCGCGGCATGGATTTACTGTACCCCGCCAGCCAGGTGAGGGTCAGACACCTGAAGGAAATGCTCTCATGAAATCGCGGACCGGTACCGGATTACGACCCACCACGAACCGTACCAAACCTGGCATGGAAACGAGACTCAAGTCTCCCCGTTAGCTCCTGTTAGCTGCTGTGTGCTAACAGCGGTTCCGGTGAATGGATCGAAGTAACGGCGCCTGTTTAGAGTCACACTGAATGTTTTTCGCCGGTATGTGGGACTCCATCACATCCAGTCCTGGACTAGACCAGGAC
>SSNR01000114.1:1322395-1364151 GCA_006937965.1 Callopanchax toddi
ACATCCAGTCCTGGACTAGACCAGGACCACCGGGGTTTTTCGTCTCCAAACAGAAGTCACCGTACCGGTAAGGAAGCCGTCCCGTTGTTGACTCAGTGTCCTGACAGACTGGCGATTGGCATTCATAAACATAATAATTTAGCATTTTTTATTAAAATGAATACACACCGACTCGATTAAAGAGCGCTCTAACCTAAAACTAACAACTCATCGCCGACAGCGAGCAGGCAGCTGGCAGACTAGAGCGGTGCCAGTCTGAGATGTTAAAGTAGTTTAGCTTTAAAAAATCTAACACAATGATTAAAACAAGCATCTGTTACACAAACTCCACACAACAAAGGGCTCAAATGATCATATTTATGGGATTATTGATCGTACAGAGTGTTAAATTATCCTACAAATACTTTATTTATCTACATCTGACAACACTGTAAGCAGCGCCACCTAGCTAGGAGCTCCCTTAGCTGACGTCACAGGTCCACATATGAAAAAAAAAAGCGTTTTTAGAAGCTTTGCAAAAAGGGGCACTTTGGACTAGAAAAATGGTTTTAAAAAATGTATTGTAAAACAAAATACCCTCAATAAACATTTCAAATAGTATTTTTGGACAGAGTTTTATCAGAATAATAAAAAAAAAAAGAACTTAATATATGCTCTTTAATATCACCACAAGACTCAGGTTCTAAACTCAGAAGATCAATTTTAGAACATCTTGCACTTATTGAATGCTAACCAAATTGCTACCTCAAATGCTAATCTGTTTACAAATGTTCGTCAGCTTTTCTAATAAATATTGAATATATTTATTTATGACTCAGCTTCCATTCGTCAAATAACAGGTACGTAAATGACTCCCTGCAACTAAAAGAATCTAGATAATCCTGCTTTTATCACAAACAGTTGTTTAAACCCAGGTCTCCAGAGCACACAGGCTCTCGTCTAAACCCTAGGTAAACTGGATAATTAAGCGGAAGGTGAGTAATAAAACATTAGCTTTTATACACACTACATCTGCGTCATTTTCAAAATCATGTACAGTAGTTTAGTGAATGCTGATAATGTTGTCAGCACTCACCAATAAATGTGGAGCATTAAACATTTTTTTAGACTTTAGTGCATGCTGGAAGACACCAAATGAGGCTTTAATGTTCTAATAGTTGAAAGAAATTGAAAAAAAAAAAAAACATACAGTGTATATATATATATATATATATATATATATATATATATATATATATATATATATATATATATATATATATATATATATATATATATATATATATACTAAACTAAAGCATGAGTGATGACTGAATGAGACTTGGTAAAAATATACTTTTGACTCGATTTTCAAGTTCTTTTTCTTTTTTTAGTATTCCAATATTATCTTCACATACTTTCAATTTAATCTACACTATAACATTTTTATGAGACTTTGTTTCTTTGTCTATGTGGTTGACACAGTGTTGCATTATTATCAATAATCCCACATATATGAATCCCCTACTGACTACTTCCAGTCTCCTGTGACCACCTTCTGTGCATTCTGTTGCTTCCTAATCGGTCTTCAGTACAGTAGGACCAATTAAAGAACAGGATGTCATTAGTAAAGGGCTCTAAAAAGACTACTCAATATTTGTTGATTATCATTGTTAATCAAGCTGTCAATCATCCTGTCCTAGTTTTTAATCATCCAAATCACAACAAGAAGCTTGTCATGTAGAGAAGAATATCCAAGAGAGAAAGTTGAACATTGTACAGATTACTCGTCCCTTACATTGCCAACATAGAGACACATTAAACAAATAACTACACAATAATGTTTAAGGTTAAAATATTGCAATTTAACCCAACATGCATCACATCCTATGCACTGGTAGACCAATCAGATTTAACATCCTAAACACATGTTCAAGTCTATAGTAGTAAGAAATGCTTGTAATGTGTGCATGTTTTGTAAACAAAGCAATTCAGATCATGTTCTTGTGCACAGCTCATCCTGAATTTGTACTAACTGCATCAAGTATAACGTTTACACACATGTTGTCTGCACAAGGATTCTTCAAATATATCTTAGTGGGGGTTTCAGTCCAATCTGAGGCATTTGCTAAATAACAGTACTTCACTGGTATACTTTTAAGTGTCATGTATTTAATCCACCTCAGATCTGACCAGAGAGAGGAAGAGGTATTTACAAGGAAGTGTAACAAGATGAAGTTTTGGCTGTGCCTGAGCAAAATCAATAAACATTGAGAGAAGAAATGGGTTAATCACTCAGAGTCAGCCATACTGAGTGGGTGGCACACAGGACACAGGTTCATAACAGAGAAGAGACAAATGAAAGAGTGTCAATAATATGAAATATGAGACAACATCACAGGTAAGGGTTCTGTGCTTCATTGGCAGTCGGTGCTCATTAGATTGATGACTTCTCTAGTCAGTTTAGAAAGCATGCAATGGCTAATATCTTATTAGAGAAACTAACATATGGTTTAAACATGCACACAGCATTTTGGACTAATTATAATAAACATTTGTTCATTTAATCCTTCCATTTTTAGCCGTATAATACAGTTTTCTTACTCTTACCTTCTGAAAATACGGTTATTCTTACCGTGTTTACAGTTCTGTTGGTCGGTACTGCATCTCACAGCATTTTTCTCATAACTCTGCAGATCCAACATCCAACATGTCATGGATCAGCATGTCATGGGTCTAGAAATTCAACATTTCTCTAGATCATAGTAACTCTACTAGCTTGCTAGTAAAGGACCAGCTGCACTGTTACCCGAGTATCCATGAGATGAGATCCACATGAAGGACGTTTGTTACAAACAACTTAATTAATGCTAATGACCATTTAACTACTCAAATTCTACTCACTATGTCTACATGACAGAACAGAGTGCTCTTTTGTGGCCAGCACCCAATTTACACGTTTTTCAGATTAAAATGACCAAACAGTAACTTTGTTCTAAGTGGATTTTTTCATACGGATCAGTCCTTCAACGTTACAGCTGAGATAATCTTCTTCTTAGGGAGCCACTTTTTACCTTGTTGAAGAAATTGACAGTGAAGTCCAAGTTCGTGTCCACTTGTCTCCAACTTTTCTACATGACCTGACATTTGCTGACAACCTCTTGCTGGACCGAGGTTCTGTGTGCGTTGGCCTTGTAACCTGCAGACAGATGCCTCTCGTTTTTGTTCCTGCTTGGTCAGGCACACAATTAGGCATGCTGTTGGAGCAGTTGTTATCCGGTCCAACTACTGCCAAAAAATGATGCATCATGTCACTGAAGATTCAGAGACGTTGAGATTTTATGAATTTGTCATTTGTGGCAAAATACAACAGTAACTTTTCACGCTGACTTGATTTTTAAAAGTTGAAGGGATGTTCTAAGAAACAGTCTGCAAAGCTGATAGATGATGCACATACTGTGTTGTTTTGCAGTTCCCTCATGATAAAAGCCAAATCTCCCCAAATAATGCGAATGAAGTGGGATATACTTGAAGTAACCATTGCCAAGGAACAATACGTCCAACAAACAGCTACAAGTCTTACCTGATTTGGATAAACTAATGTGGGAGAAGCAATTGATGATTGTTTTGAGGTTGTTTTTGCCAATACAAAACTTTAAAATCAAGATGGATAATAAGATATGAGCTCAGATGAACAGAAATAGATAAATAAGAGAAACAATGGACCTAAAAAAAGTCCATCCATCCATTTTCTGTAGCCGCTTATTCCTCCACAGAGGGTCGCGGGGCAGCTGGTGCCTATCTCCAGCGGTCAAGGGGCGAGAGGCGGGGGACACCCTGGACAGGTCGCCAGTCCATCGCAGGGCCACACAGAGACGAACGAGACAAACAACCACACACCCACTCACACCTAAGGACAATTTACCAGCCCAATTAGCCTGACAGTCATGTCTTTGGACTGTGGGAGGAAACCGGAGTACCCGGAGGAAACCCACGCACGCACGGGGAGAACATGCAAACTCCACGCAGAGAGGCCGCAGAGCCGGGACGCGAACCCACGACCTCCTTGCTGCGAGGCAACAGTGCTAACCAGCTGCGCCACCATGCAGCTCCCTAAAAAAAGTCAAAATAGATAAATAATTCTTGAACATATGGTCATTTTGACTCACTGAAGGTGAATTTCCAAACTTGGTGAGTGCAGTTATTGTATTTCCATCCTCCATCCTTTCCTACAGTTACAATAATGAGGCTATTAAAAAATATTTTCATCCAAACACCAACATAGCCTCAAGTGATTAGTCATAACATGTCAACCATCTGGACTATTTTCTATTGGTAAACAAAATGCTTACAGCCGATCCAAAATGCCTAGAGTCAATGCATTTTAAGCCAGCAAACAGCAATGATGGCTGCAATAATTCAGACAGAGGAGAAGACAGATGAGAATAAGTCCAAAAACCACCGATTCTACCCAGATGAGAATGTCAAACACAGTGAGGCTCTCAGGGTGGCAGAAAAGAAGCCTTAGTAAGTTAAAAAAAAAAGCATATTCATCATGACATTTTTTATTAAAAAAAAAGGACAGAAAACAAAAGTTTGTAGAACTAAATGGTGGAATGAGAATACTGTAACACACCCTTATCTGGTCTAGGTAAAGGGAGTGTATATAGACATAGAGAGTAAACATCTACTTAACCAAAAGTGAGGGGTTAAGTTTCACATGTAGGCATAATTAAGTCAGATTGGAATTATTCTTGATAATAAATGACGCTCAACATGAACATTTTTGAAACTCTCATAATGAGAAATTGCTCAATCGTCTTTCTTTGTTGGAAGTTGATCACTATGACCACCACCTGTTAAATGGGTTGAATAGCAAACCAATGAGCTGAACTCTGAGGCAAAGCCGATCCACATAGAGGCATGCTGGACTGATCAGAAAAGCTTTGTGCATGATGTGGACACAGAAACCATGCCCAGGTTGGGTATGGCTGGCAAAATGATGGAATCCAGTTCATCTCTAATTCATTCATTGTGATTCACAATCACCCATCAAGTAAACTATGGAAATTATTATTATACAGTTTTGTTAAACTTACTGCACATTTGCATTGACAGCTTTTTAGTGACTGACAGGTGACAGCAACATCCAATCTGTATTCTCCATCTAGAACCTCCCAAAGCTGCAATGTGACCATCTGGGATACAACTGTTTTATTGATGGTGGAGCAGGGAGTTGGACAGCAGAGCGTGGGCTGTAGTCAGTAAGAGGCAGTCCCTTTATATATATATATATATATATATATATATATATACATACACACACACACACACATACACACACTTCACTTAGCTTTATTGATGGACCTGCCTTTAATGTTATGTCCTCATAGCAGAGTAGTTAGTAGTTATAAAGGGCCACACTTCAGACTGTCTTGGAGTACTTTAGTGACCTACACACTAGTAGAGCTGACCACACGGTTAGGGTTCTTTGACTCGGTTGCTAGGCACCGACAGACAGGTCAACCACTTTCACTGCAACCCTCTTGTGTCGTTATCGATGTTCTTGATGAAGCAGTGAGTCATTATAACGTGCTGTGTTGGAGTTTTGATTTAGAAGAAAATAACATTTTCTGAAACGATGAAGAAAAATGTTCACTTTCATTTTTAACTTCAACTATAAAGATACATGTTTATACACTGTAAATGTCTTAGTATCAGCCATAAGTGACTCCAGTACATCTTTTAGGTTCAACAACTGAGAAACATGAAACCAATTTCAAGACATACTGGAAAGTGTGTCATCAAAATCTAAAACAGATTGTGTTCAAATGTATTTAAAGCTTAAAAAGTCGTTTTTGCTATAATGAGTGTTTACATGGCCTCTGAAGCTAGTAGACACACATGCGCAGGACCTCTGACACACACACTTGTAGCACCTCCACATGTGCAGCACCCCTGACACACACGTGCATTAACGGCGACACACACAATCGCAGCACATCCGACACACGTGCAAAGCATGCACGTGCTTAGCACAGGTGACATGCATGTGCAGCACCGGCAACACACACCGGTGGCAGCTTATCATCTTCCCCCTGAACCCACGGAGATGTGGTGCATACCAGACACCAGTGCCAGGTTCTCCATTGAGTACCTCGATGGAAAAATTGTGTGCACCCCTGTTTATAGTCCTAATACCTTAATTTTTTTTTAAAGTTGATAATCCAGCCATAGCATGAGCTATGTGAATCAAAAAGTCAGCCACTGAAAACTATGTGTTTTAGTTTTCATTGGTCAGTCCAATGTCTCTGTTTTAATAGAGGGGGCATGATTTAAAGCTCATACTGCAGCCAACCACTAGGGGGCAATAGGGTTCTTTTAGCTCTATCTTCCATTTTAGGTTTCTCATTCTAGGTATTATATCTAGAAAGTAGTAAACATAATAAAATTATTAGTGAAGAACTACATTTTTCATCATTTTTTGTGAATTACAAGTTTCATTTTAACAGTGCACTGGTTTTAAAATTGTTATATTTGTTCCACTGCTGAAAACAGTCCTAAGAGGCATGTCATCAGTTTGTCACAAGTCATTCCTTAGAACCTTGGGTGTCTGGGATCAGATAACTTATAAAAGTAAGCCTAAAATGAGACAGTCACAAACCTTCTAAAGTCCTGCTCTCCCACAAGGCCAGAATCCCTTCTAAATCAAATTATGGTGTCAGACACTGAGTGCGAGTTTTAACCAAAATTGAAACAAAAATCTGTCTTTATGATCTTTTTTTTTCTGCAGTTATATCCCTCACTCCTAGCTTACTCTCTCTGGGCAATATAGCTTCAAGTATCTGTTCCACCTCATCTCTCTTTCTAAAATTTGACTCTTAGAGTAATAATTGCCTCAAACAAAATCCTTTAAATGCACAGATCTGTGAAAAGTGTTGTGATAAAGGCTACTGGTGCTGGGAAAGTCAAGCCCTGTATTTATGACGCTTGGAAATGTCACCTTAATGCCCTTCTGTAACAGATGATGGGGCGATATAATGTTCAAGCCTCCTATTGTGGGTTTAAAGTCATGCACCATCACATTTGGATGTTTAATGACTCAAAAAAAGTAATATTATTGACATTTTCACTCTCAGAAAAAGGCACCTGTTAGATAAACTAAATACAGTTATGGTTGCTCAAACATCCTAAAAGGCCAGTACACGGTAAAAAACAGTAAAGGTACGATAAGCAACAAACAAAACAAATGCATAGTGGAGCAGTTTGATTTTTTTAGTGCTCAAACAGAGAATGGTGTCATAAAAAAGATTCATAAATGAACTGTTTGAGAGCTTTGTGTGAATTTTTTACGTTTCACTGGGCATTCCTTTTTCCAAGTTGCAGACACCACAGTAAGGTATTGTAAAATACAGAACATTCATCAGTTCTTTAATACATGATGAGGAAATGTGTGTTAAGGACTGTAGTTGCAACCTTGTGCCATTATTCTGATGAAAAGTCTATTTAGATGCATGACCCTGGATGCCAACAAACCAAATCATTCAACAAAGATCACACATTCTGTTAAATAATGTATCCAACCAAACCATCTATCAATGGTCTGGTTGTGGAGGTAACAGATCCAGCAGGGAAACCAGAGCAGCACGTTCCCTGACAACCCTCTGCAGCTCCTCCTGGGGAATCCCAAGGCATTCCAGTAGAACATGTGTGGAAAACCACCAGAGGGAGGCTACCAGGAGGCATCCTGATCAGACGTCTGAACCACATCAGTTCTTTCACCATGATAGACCAAAGCAGCACTCTCATTATTGTAGAAAAAGCCCTGATCCATCAGTCCATCATCATCACTCACCAAGACACTTGAACTCCCTCAGTTGAGGCAGAAACATGCGCTGTACTCAGAGACAGCATTCCACCTAGTTTGCGTAAAAAGACACTCAGTAGTAGAGTATAATCTTCTAATGAATTGTTGGTTCACATGCAATTTCAGCAGTCAAGTGATGCCCTGTAATTAAATGTGATAATATTTTACTTACCTGTTTGCAGGTAAAAAACATCAACAATTCTTATTTATTTTAATCATTTACATCCTGTCAACATTTCTTTGAGCATGTTAACTTTGAAGCAACAGTTCATCAATTAAAAAGTTGTAAACAAAGAATTTCATAAGTGAATAAAAGGCATCTTTTGCTAAGCCAGAAGCTCCTAAGACTTTAATTTGCATGAGTACTTTTTGTTTGTCACAGAGAGTATAATCGATGACTCCCCAGACTCTGATGAAATGGAGTGCATCAGTTAATTAGTTTTCTTAGGACAATGCCAGGGACTCTTCTGTGAGCTACCACAACAAGATGTTTTTATTTCACACAAGGAAATTAGGACAGATACTACTTAAAGCAGCTGTATACACATTGAAATATGATAAATGCACTACAAATACTCTCCACTACACTGTTAGATAAATGGTTGTGTTTTAGCATGTGGTCTGGCTCAAGATTACCAGGTTAGTGATGCTAAAAAAACACTATTAGTTATTGACAGCAAAAACTAAACATCACAAACTTGTACAGTGTGCAACACAAAAACACTGTAGATGTTTGACAGTGGAAATAACATCATCATCAGCGTAAATGTCTGAGTGATCTACAGACAGGATTATCAGTTATGGATTCATGAGTAAAACATTTTTTCTAGGGATATCAACATTGGATATCTCCATCTATTTTCTTCTTCTTAACCAAAGTCAGATTGTGGAGGTACCAGGTCCACGAGAAAAGCCCAGACATCCTTCACCCCTCCTCCGGACACTCCCCAGCTCCTTCTGGGGAATCTCAAGGCATTCCCTGTACATAATCCCTCCAGCAAGTCCTGAATCTTCCCAGGTGTCTTTTCCACATGGCATCTTCCTAGCAACTATGCAATAGTTGGAGGTTCAGTATCTTGCCCAAGGATACTTCAACACATGGCCTGGCCGGGGTTTGAACCCATCTCCCACATGGGAGACAATCTCTCTTGCCACTGAGCCACAGTCGCCTAATAGAACACAGAGATAAATATGATAAAGTATATCTAATCAAGTTGGCACAGAATGCAAAATAAACTTGTATATTACTCAAACAGGTAATTAAGGTTTCCAATTTTACATGTATTTTTGCCCTTTAACCAGAAACCACTTTTACGTTCATGCATGCAGTTTTAGTTTTAGTGGTGTGCAGAAGTATTACACTAAATGTTATTTATTGTCACATTCATAGTAATCTGAAGCCGTTGTAGGATTTTCTCCAATCACAGATGTGAACATCCAAAATGTATTTCCTAATAACACACACTATTCAGATTGTGATTATTAATGTTATTGCTAAAAATAATCCCTGTAAAATAATTTAGCACAAGACTCTTCTAATATGTGAGTTCACTGAGATACTTGGCTGTATGCTGTGCTGTATTTATAAGGATGAAAACAGTATAAACTTGATATTCATTTTATCCGGATCATAAAAAAGAGTATATGTAGCAGAACAGAAAATCACCAGTTTTCAGTTTTAATGTCCCTGTGACTTCTGATTTAAAAATAAAAAGTCAACTTTGTATACAAAGGATCAAGTGTGATTCAAAACTCATGATCTCAGCATTCAGATAACAGCTACAGCACTCAGCGTCAGTTTATTCTTCATCACCTTGGGCTACCGGGCTTTTTGTGCAAGTCTATAGAAAGATAATAGCATACCAAGTCATTTTGCCCTAAGCAGTCTTGCGCTGACCATGATGCAGCCTGAAGTAACGTAGACTGCACCCAGAGCACACAAAGGTTTGAACTGCTCTTTCTGAGCCAAAGTGCACCTGGTTGCCTTGCAGGCTTGTTATTCTGAGCATGATTCAAAAAAGGCTCTCTACACTCTCCCCTGATGTGGATGGTTGCCTTTCAAGCTTAGATCTTCTACTAAAGGCTTGGAAACCTGGCAGTATCATAGCTATTCCTTAAAAAGAAATAAAAACAAATGTAGCTCCTGGAATGTGCATGTGCCTCGGATCATGGACGTGAGAAAACACATGTTTTCATCTTTTCAGCCGCTGGTATTTTTCAAGCTTTTGTGCTTTTCTTTTCATATGTTTTTGTTGTTTTAGGGTAACCACTTCTGTGGCTGACGGCCTGCGCTGCTGTTTGTTCATGTTGACACAGTTGGTTGGTTAGCCATTACCTTTCTATCTGTCTGGCTGTTGGCTCTTTTGTTCCTCACCACCTTTGGAGTCATTATCAATTTTGACTTTAAGATTTTGAATCCATGTTCAGCACAGATATTCCCAGACGCTACACTTGTCTGCTGACTTGGTAATTTGGGGGGGGGGGGGGCAGCTTTGTTTTCGTGCAGTTTGATTTTTTTTCACCCTGGATAGCTGCTCCACACCTCTCTCATACATGCATGTATGAGAGAGTTAGTGGGTGATTTAGAGAAAGTGAGTGTGTGATTTCTGTTTAGGTAAAAGGATGACAGAAAATAAATTAGGGTTAACAGTCTTGTGCATTCTACATATAGAATTGTTTGATTTCTAATTGATTTGTACATTTTGCTATTTTTTCCACACATTTTACATCTATTGTTCACTTTTTTATGTGCACTAACATTTTGTTTTGTATCTTCACAGCAAGAATAATTTCTGTACATCTAAGCTTTTTTGTCCTCCAAACTAAAGCATTCTTTACATCTGGCATTTGAAAAAAAAAAAACCTGCATCCATTTCATACATTACATTCATACAAGAGCCAAAGCTTTACTTCAGTTTAATTTCATGCCTTTGGGGGTGCAAAAGCCTTTGATCTGGACATTCATCATCTCAATACATTTTGTTCTTACATTGAGCCTTAGATTAATGAATTGGCACAGCAGGAAGGATTTTTCCCTCTTTAGACCTGACCTTCAAATGTGCACTTACCAGTTGCAGCAAGCACAACTTTACACAACAGTATGTGACTATAAAAGTCTAGTTTTAGAAGTAAGATAAAGGCCACTTAGTGATAAATTGAAGTGATGCAAACTTAAAAATCCTAATGTACTGTTTTAAAGCTACAAAATGTCATTTCTACACATTGCTCAGAGAAAAAACAGATTGGTTTTCTTCCTAATGAAGGATATCCACATAGCAAAATACTGTAGGTCTGGCCCGGATCTGGCCCTGTGGTATGTGGCCCGGCACTAACGTCTGACCCGCATACCACAATGAATGACGGCCCTGTATTGGCCCAAAGGTCGTTTACCAGAGGTGGCCCAGATGTGGGCCAATAAAGGGCCAGATCTGGGATGGTCCAATCTAAGCTGGATGAACCAAACCACATCCGGGCCAGATCCGGCATGCCATCAGATAAACAGTGCCATGATTGCCAGATCTGGCCCAGATCCGGTTGACATAACCGCTTGCCATGCCAGAAGTCAGCCAGATACACCGGCTCAATGCCGGATCTGGCCCAGACCCGTCTGCTATCAGGGTATGACTAATCTGGAAACAGTGATGTTTCTGTATGACAATCCCTGCAGATAAAGTAAGACTCACAGCCCACAGCCCTGATGGGCATGATGGCTCTGTCTAAGAACAGCTGGAGTTACCTTTTTTGTAGTATTTAATACAAACTTGACTCTGACATTCTGAAATTAAATGATTAAAACAACAAAAGCCTTGAGTACTGACTGTGTGTAAATGTGCATGCTTTCAACATTTGTAACACAAAAAATAAAGTTAATATCTTTTATTTATTATTATTTTCCAAAGTTTGTATCTTCTTGCATATATGTTCTGAAACAAAACTAATTGTATCACACATTGTTTTTTGCTGATTTTCCAAAGGAGATAACCAGATGTTCTTTGCACAGTGCAGTGTACGTACTGTTACTGTAGACACATCTTCTGGGTTAACTTTTTTTTCTGCCATATGTATGAGCTGGGAATTAGAGAGTACATTAAAACCACTGTATATCTTCTCTGTTTGACCGTTTGGATGAAGACTCAAGATTTATCAAGGGGGTGGAAAAAAACTTTTGCAACCAGTTTCTGACAAGCTGAAGATCAGTTCCCTCCTGTTTGTTGTGAAGAAGCATTGCAGCATTGACTGCTTTAACTTTCCAAATGAGCAATAAGGTTGTTTTAATCTTTTGCATCTAGTTGTAGCCTTCACTCTGCATGTTTACAGCTACATTCAGACTGCATTTAGCTCTAGCATTTTAGTCATTTTAACCTAATTTTAACAAAACACAAACACCCTAAATAGCTACATAGCTCATACAAATAAGATGTCAAGATCTTATTTGTGACGAGAGGTTCGAAGTCATGATTAAATAATGAAATTCAAGAGTTCACCTTTTAAACAAACTGATTTGCCTTCTATAAACATATATACAGGTATATTTAGGGCATGTAATGGTCAAAGCCCCAGTAACAAAGATTAATGTAGGTCATTTAATCATACAAGCTGACAGAAAACACATTTTTAAACATACGGTTTTATTATTTAACCCAATTCACAATGAGATGCAAAGAGATGCAAAGGAATGGCTTTAGAAAATTTAAAAGGAGCATCTTATTTTCAAAGCATTATCAAAGGCCATAAAATCAACACAGCCTCTAAGCAGATCTAATTCCCATGTCTTGTGTTGCTGGTAGGCTACAAAAGAATCATATCACTACATCTTTGTATTATGCAAGAGCATCATGCAGCAAACTCAAAGCTTTTAAGTGAATTTATTACTTCACTCTCAGGGGTCATTTTTCTTGCTGCACATTACTCAAAAGAGTTGGATCATTAATAAACCTATAATTTTCAGTCACACTAATGGAATATACTCTAATAATGTCTAAAGCCACTAGAAAGTGGGCAAAACGTTAATTAGAAAATCTTCTTTTTTTATTTAAAAACACTTTTGTGTTAAAAATCTAATTGATTTGTCATTTTCTTGAGTTAACTCTTTAACTGGCAGGTCAACATGTTTGAATCCTACTGAAACAAGAACTGAACTTCACTGACCGAAAAAACTAAAAACTACTAAACTAGAACCATGTTGATGTATGATTAAAAAGTTAAACATTATTACCTTGAATTATACTATTTTTAATAATTTTAGATTATGAATATACATAAATGTATAACCCTTATTGGCTTAAATTAGTAAAACATAGAAAAAAATAAAATGTTTCATTGCTTTTGTCTTGATATGGAAGTTAAAGGGTTCAATAGGCAGATAACTGGAACTGATATGAAAATGTATTCAAAATGTGGTCCTAACTGGAACATCTGATCATTTCTTTATTTGGGGATGTCTGGTGATCATAAAACTTTGTTTCTCAAGATTATATAATAGTCCTTTAAATTACTATTTTAAAATAACCAAATTACAAAACGACTTTTTAATTTTTTTTTAATTATTTTATGAGTAGACAAATATCATTATCAGACTAAATCTTCTTCTTGATCTCAATGAATTGTCTTAGCAGATTTCAAGCAAATAGGCCTCCTTAGCTATAATCACTTTATTGGACATTCTATTTATGACTAACATTTAATATCATATTCAGTAAGAGATAATTCAATATTATTAGGAATACTTAGAAAATTTGCCATATAACTTATTACTCTGTCCTCAAAAACCTGTCTTTTGCTTTTATTTGGTTTAATTTCATGATTGTTAGTGGTTTTATGAAATTGAACAAATCTGAATGAAAGCACGCTGTGAAAAAGCAAAACATATACAACCAATCCTAAACCACAATTCAACTTTCTTTCTTTTTAAATAGACAAGTCAACACATTGTGCAAACTTTAGCCTGTGAGGTTATTTAAACTAGTCTGATGTTTCAGGTAGCTCGGAATAAGTGCGTAGGTGAAAGCAGATGTTTATTGTGCACAAACACACAAAAAAAAACACAAAAAACTTGGACACTGAAGGTAAATGAAATACACAATTGGCATTAAATGACTTCTTCCTGGTGTGGTAGCATAGTTTTTTTAAAATTACCATTATAGAAGGCAGATTTCACCCAGTTTCTCCATAAATCCTTTCACAGGATTTGATTAGCCCTGCAATGTATAACCTTTACCAGAGTGTGCTGGTGGTATATCTTGTTCCTAATGATGTAGAATGTACTGTTCTTTGATTTTTACCCTGTGGTTGTCTGATGTCAAGACGCAGTATTTGAAAGTAAAGGGCAACCATAAAACGCTCTGTCTGACAAGGACTTTGCTGGTTTCAAGGCGGAAAAGACTAAAAGTAATGGTAAACAACAACAACAACACATTGACGATATACAGTATGTGTGTGATGTGACCAAAATGTCTTAGCAGAATCTTTAACCTTAAAGTCACATTTTAAACAGATTTATTAACAGTTGATTTTTCTCCTAACTTGCAATTTACTGAAAATTATTAATAAACATGTTGCCACACACAAATATGCAAGAAAACAACATTTACAGCAAACGATTCAAGTCAAAAAACATTTCTGAACAGATTTTATTCAGTTTGTTCAAACCCATAGAGACATCCCTGATAAATATTATGTTTTACCTTAAGTACTTAATATGATGCGCTCATCAGATAAAAATAAATAAAAACATTCTGCGTTGTGATCTCGAATGTCAGCCTACATTCCATCCCATTCTTTTGACTTTTCTTTAAAAAAAAAACACTTTACATTGTTTACATTCCGTGCATCCAAGGTTAATGTTCTCCCTCTTGAGCGTATTGGATAAATTGTATATCTACTGAGACAGGACGTCAGCTGGAGATTGATGCTTAACTATTCTTCAGTGTTCAGTGACAGATGAGGCCATTTGTCTTCTGAGTATTGGAAAAAAAATAAATTCTAAAATCTTCTTTAAAACTGTTGAATTGCTAAAGTAAAACCTCAAACGTTACCATCACGGTTGGATCTATGTATATTTCTTGGAATTCAAATCTAAGCCTTGGATCGTTTGCCAGCCTTTCTAGGTCTAAACTGAACGTCTTGTTCAACCAGTTTATGTTGCATCTGATGTGTTTCAGATTATTTAATAATCAGATACTGGTCTACCTTCTTTTAAATCATCAAAACTATACTTTTTTTACTTCCTAGATTTGTTTCCTAAAATGTTGCCACAATGCATAAAAAATATGCCTGTGTGTATACACTGCTGTTCAATTTTTTTTTGTTTGTTTGACAAAATATTGATTCAATAACAAATTATTAATTCAATCCTCTAAATCTCATGACAGACCTATTAGCAGAAGCAGCGTACTTCACCAAACTGGAGGACCAGAGAACGTGAGTTTGGCTGAAAGTCTGTTTTGGTGATTAATATAAAACATCACAGTCGAAAGTCCTTACCCAACTTATCAGATGAGAAATCCATATTTCCTTTGATTGTCATTGGTATTAGATGAGGATGTAACCCAACCAGTATTAATGTCACAAGGTCAGAAGATCATCTTGAAGAGTTCAGTTATTATATTTATCAGGTTTTATCATCTTATGTTTTTATATATTCTAGATATTTAAAAAAGCAATCTAATCAAATATTGTGTAATTTCAGTAATTTTCTCATAATAAGCAAATAATGCACCAAGCAATTCTGTGGAATAAATGATTTCTATAATGTGGCATTAGAGACATAAAGGGAAAAGTCAAAGAACATAAAAGGTTGGGTTCAGAAAAAGAAAAATTGACTATAGTTCACTATGATACTCCAGCAAATTAAATAGAGATGTGAACACTCCATACACTGTTTCAAAAACGTGTTGCTTTGGATCGTGAAACAGATTAATTCATTGTGACAAGGCATAATAAATTCATTTGTTGCAGCTGTAGCCTGATCCCAACTGAATTATGTCCCAAACTGGGAGACAAATCTAGCTCCTGCTCGAGTTGGACTCCTGGGCAAAAGATTCCCTTTTTCTAGCTTTTACCTCTAATATTTCTACCATTTACTATCCTCAAAGTACATAAAAAATGATCTGCCGGGGATAACTCTCCAACTGGGAGTAAACAGGATGTATTAAGGTCAGCAGCAACACTCAGAGAACTCCAACTTAGAATCAACTTTTTAAACAAAGCAATGAAAGAACCAGTACCTTAGAGAACCACACAAGGTGAACCTTGATTTGCATGCATTTACTTTGAATTTATGGGAAGTAAATAATTAATCAATACCTAATGAGCTGTTGACGCACTGATTTATTTTCTGCTAAAACATTTTTATTGTTTTTTTTTCCTCTTTAATTGCTAAAACCTTGAAATAAGTTGCTTATAAATACCTAATTGAGTAATTACTCATTTTAAAATAGAAAGTAGCCACAACAAATTGTCCTTAAACACCTTTTTAAATGAAATATCCTTCTCCTGGGTTCTCTATTGGAACTCATTTATTACATAAGAAAAACAGTGGAATACCGAGCAATGCACTGACATTAAGCACCCATTAATTTAACTGAGCCTCAGGAGCAAAATAAATAAGAAAATGAGGAGTTTAATGGTGCATTAGCGAGGAGGCAGTCAAGCAGGCCCTGAGCTGTGTTTTTAAACAGGCAGCCATTACAAAAACCAACCTGTGACACACATCAAAGAGGAGACGTGACTCCACACCAAGTCCTCAAGGAGCGGGATGACGTTAGCTAGGTGCATAGCTCACACAAGCACAACAAAGCTACAACGCTCACATGAGGAAGGCACAAACAAATAAAGAAATGGCTGTTGTGATATATTTTTTGCTGTGGAAGGAAGGACTTTAAATTAAATTGATAAACTAGGTGTGGGGAGCAAAATGTATAAATGGGATTTGAGTTTTACATGAAAGGTAAGAGGTGGGGAACATACTGATAGGTAGAGTGTGGAACCTTCAAGACGTGTATGCAGTCCTTTAATACTTAATATAATATTTATTTGATAATGTTGACAAAAACATTGGATAGTTGCTTTATGTATGTAGATGGTGCACTTTGAATAAGAGGGAAAAATTGTAACTTATATAAGAACAAAAATGCAAAAAGCCTTTACTAGTAGAAGAATGGACATTAGTGGGGATTTCAAATTTCATCTCAAAATCCAAAGGTATTTGTTTTGCTAAACACCATAAACCAATATTATTGAAATGATATGGACAGGAGCTGGTTCAAGAAATACAAATTCTAGGTTTGACTTGATGAAAAAATAATGTGGAGACAATATATTCACTCAACATGTTCAAAGTAAATGTAAAAATATATATCAGGAGATGTCCTGCAGGCCAGGACTGAGATACAAGTAGGAAATACTGAAAGGGGGAGTGATTTGTGGCCAGATACGTGACATCATGGAATTTACTCTCTGCATTTAACCCATTCCAAATGAGCAGAGGGCAGTCAGTTTCATGGTGGCTGGTAAGCAGTCGGGGTTTCATCATCCTACCTAAAGATATTTTGACACATGGCTCAGGTCTGGGATTGAACCCTGATATCCTGATCAGTGGACTGCCTTATTCCTCCTGAGCCACAACTGCCCTGGAGCATATATAAATGTCAACAGCAGAAATGTATCTTAAAATACTCAATAATCCAGGCTCTTAGAATTACTAGTGGTGCTTTAAACATGTAGGAAGGATTGAGGGAATGCCACTTTGAAAACAGCAATTCAAACTTATTATGAACTAGTTAGTGTATTTAAGGGTGTAATGACGTTCATCTAAATAAATCAAGTTTGCTGGAAACTAAATTAATCAAATTATTTCTGTATCAGATGAGAAAAGATCAAAATATGTGTATAACAGATTTAATAATTACCTCTACAGGTCCTCATCAGATTGGAGATTCTTCAAACCAAAGGTGGAATCAAGGCTCGTAAACAGACTTCAAAATAGACCAAAATGGAGTTGAAGGATATAATAACCAATGTGATTAGGAAAACCCCTTTATATACACAGGTGAATACAGTGAGTAAACAGAAATAACCAACATAATGTAACAATAGCTTTTCAGCTCTGCAGAAACAGTAAAATCTTGCAGACAAGATATTTCATGGAAAATATAACACATACATTTCTTGATTCACAGTAAATGTTTTTCTGTTTCGTTTTTGTGGATTTCAGCTCAGGTTGGTGTCGAGGGAAATGAAGAAATTGACAGTAGCCAAACAGTTACTTAAGGCCCAACCCGTTATATATGGTAGTGGCAGGGGCGTTAGACTGGGGGGTGTAAAGGGTACTTTGTAGTCAAGATCTGCAGGAAGGAGCCCTCAAAAAGCTTGGAATGGGAACAATTTATTGTATGCATTTTTTTTTTGTATTTTAAAATATATAAAAAATTGACCCTGACTGAATGAAGTTGTTGAGAGACTAAATTTTACTTTACAACAATAATAGATTTTCTCCAAGACCCCATCGTCCGTCTAAAAATGTGAATAATGGTTTAGTCCACCAGCACTGTGGATTCCATCGAGGTAAGTAAATGAACAATACAACAGCTAGGAGGCAGATAAGTCAGACCTTTACCCAAGGAAGAGAAATCTGGCCACCAAAAAAGAAAAGAAAAGAGGAAGGAGAGAAAGTTAATGAGAGGAAGACACACCCCAAGAGAAGAGGTGAGCAGCACAACTTAAGGAACACAGTTTGAGATGAGAGCAGCAGTTCTCTGTGTGTAGTGAATCTTAACATGAATTATTATCATTGTAAATTCATCAGCATCAAAGTTATTACTACAACTGGTCTCTGAGATGTCACAGATCTTGCGTTGAAAACAAATCAACATTTGGATCTTTAAGCCATTTTCTTGAAATCCATCATGACTTATTTTGTATCAGCTGATTCCTTAAAATGTCAGGATTGTAAAGATGCTGCTGTCATAATAATAATAATGCATCAGTTTTATATAGCGCTTTTCAGGTCACTCAAAAGACGCTTTACAGAGTTGCATTATTCATTCACACAGTCATTCTCACCGGTGGTGGTAAACTACGACAGACGTCTGTAGCCACAGCTGCCCTGGGGCAGACTGACAGAAGCGAGGCTGCCATTCTGCGCCATCGGCCCTTCTGACCACCACCAACATTCACACACAGTCACGCTCACATTCACACAGGCAAGTTGGGTGAAGTGTCTTGCCCAAGGACACAGCGACAATCTAACCCAGCCAGAGCTGGGGATCGAACCAGTGACCCTCTGGTTACCAGACCGGCCACTCTCCCAACTGAGCTAGTGCCACCGCCATCACTATATCAGAAAATCTGAATGACCTCAATGACTGTAATATTATGATCAGTCATCAGATGAAAGTCAATCTAAGGTTTCCAGAAACCTGCAACTGTTGCTGGAGGGGAACGGGTTTTCAGCAAACAGAAAGAGGTGATAAAACTAACTGAGATAAACAATGTCTCTGATAAACAGCCTAGCACTTCTCTCCAAAAGCTAATCAGCAAAAACATAATTTACTTTAAAGACCTCATTTTCAATTTGGCAAACATGAAAACTCATTGATTAGAGAAGAAATGCATCCACGTCTTTCCCTCCATTTTTCTACCTCTAGATGTTTTGTTCACAAAACATTTGTTCTGATTTCCAGTGATTGTTCATGATCTTTTATGTAAATAAAAATAAAGATAATTGATTTCTGCCAGTTTGTCTTCCATTTAGGCATTTTCTCAATACACTGCAGATGTTAAGCTAAGATTAACTTTATCATTTTAATAGCATGAAAAAATATGCATGACAGATATTGATAAAGTGGAAATGGGGGCTCAAGGTTTGAACATAGAGCCCAGAATTCTGTGCTACACCCCTGCCCATGATAATGCCTAAATCTGTTCTTTTAAAGTTATGTACTGTGTCTAATTTAAAAAGATGTTTTGTTTTATTGCAATTATTTAGTTGCATTTTGGAATTTTTACCATTTTGCACAGGCTGAAAACAAGAATCAGACAATACAAAAAAACAACAATAGTTTATTTACCATATTTTGTGTATGAACTACAAACTCTGGTCTCTATAATCAATTTTGATATCTTTTAAAGGTCATGAAAGAATGCTTACATGAAAATCAATCTTTTATTCTGTTACAGCATGTTTCTCTATTTTCACTTTTCAAAAAGGTTGTTGGCACATGTAAAATCAAAATAATTAGAAAAGGAAAATCTTTTTTCTTTTCTTTTATTCTCAAAATGTATTTTATAGAAATCTACCACTAGAACAGCATTCCCTCCCAGACAAATAAAAAAAGAAAAGGAAAATAGTGGGAATAAAGGCATACGGACTTAAAATATTTAGATATCTTACATACATGAGACAGTTTGATTAAAAAGCAACCATTTAACCAATGACATTTTTAATTAACTAAAATGTAAAAAGAACATGGTTACAGTCTCCAACATAAAACAGTAAAACTGTATCACAAACAAGAGCTTCGACACAGAACAATGACTCACACTCAGGCTGACTTATGGTTTATAAATGTGCCAGACTCAACAAAAGAAACGCTGATGAATGATCAGAGTTCAGGAGGTCATTTTATCAATAGACCTCATTTAAAACGTTAATCCTCATATTGTTGTGGGCTGTGCATTAATTAATCAGGTTTCTGATTTCACTGAATAACTTCAAACTTTATTTTTTGTTCATCAACAACACACCACACTGGGGGTCTCCATGCTGAGGGTTAAATAGTCCCCTGCCTTTGTGCCTGAAATGGTATAAATATTAAAAAGATATGTGACTGGGGCAAAACATGATCACAGAGGGAGTGTTGATAACCCATTTTCCACTTTAGGGACTGTTTTCAAAACTTTATTTAACTTTTAAATCTGTTCAAATATTTCTAAAATCATAATTAGTATCAAGAGAATTATCTGTAATCAGCAGTAATCTCAAGGGAAAGAAAAAAAAAACACTTCCAACAGCTATCTTACTTTAAAAACTTTAAACATTAAAAAGATTTTGAAGTATTAAACCAAATTTAGACGAACATACTGTAGCCCTGATCTGTCATGGTCGTGTTTCTTCAGTGTAACCAAAAGAAGAAGAAAAAAAAAGCACTTGCTAAAAGTAAACCAAGGACCATCTGCCAAATGTCTGCCTAACCACGGCATTTATGGTGCTTGGCGCCATTTTTCACAGTGGGGACCTTGAAATGGTTTCTAGGATATGGTCGCCTGCAGAGCTGAGCCCATCCAAAGCCCATGGGCACATCAATTAAAATGTAAATTGTGTTGTCAACTAAGGGAGAGGAAGAGAAGCAGGTGCAAGTCAAACATCTGGTTGATGCCTGATCCCGCACATTCGGCCTGACTGTAAAGCCTCTTGTAGCGTGAGCCTTGCCACTCAGGGCCAAGTGCTATGGCTGGCTGGGGCAGGGTGTGAGTATGGGGCTGCCAAACATCCCCATGTGGAAATGTGGCATACTGATGACAAGCAATGAGCTCAGACAGCTGTGTAAAGGCTTTAAGCTCTTTCTTCAGTTGTGATTCTGACAGCTCCCCAGCAGTTCTGCAGAAGAAGTAACAGGTTCCAGCAAACTGACTTTAAAACAATTAAGCTAATGCAACAGTACACCACCAAACATTGTGAATGCAAGTTCAGGATACATTGGAAAAGAGTGAATATTAAAAAAATAATTCAGAGTTTTATTTATTGATAATTCCTAATTAATTGTTTTGTTTTTAATATGAACAAACTTGAAATGTCTGAGAAAGCAGGGACTTACATTAAAAGAAATGAAATTATATTTAGCCTAAGCATTAGGGATAACAAAAAGAGAGATCAATTGAATATATTATAAGAAAAGAAAATCATTTCTATTAAGGAGCCTCCATTTCAACAGCAGTCAAAAGCAGGAGCTATTTCCCTTTTTCCAAGAGTCATGGACTATTGATGACAGAGCGAGTGCCTAATGTATGTGACAGTTATAATTAAACAGTGAATTATGGTCAGATTTCATCACTGACACTTTCATTCTGTCAAGTGTTTAATTCAACTATGTTCCAGATGGTCACAAAAGATTTCAATCACTTCATCCACAGCTGGAGAAAATCCCTAATGTGCTCTAAATTTCCTTGATACATGGAGAAAATGAGGTTACTCACTCTGATCCAAATTCTGCAGTTGTACTAAAAGAACACCCCCAAAGGAACGATCATTTTTCTTTAACAGATGTCTTCTGTAACAGCTCGAAAGCATATTTAAACCAATATCATGACATAAGATAAAGATAAAACATGAACTGAGTGATTAAAAAATAATTGCAGAATTTTTTTTTCTTCCTTGATTCAACGACAATGTTTTTTTTTCCTTAAATAAATAACTTCTGTTTTGTAAAGACACTTTTTGAAACAGTAGACATATTCTAATTCTCAAAGTTTTTGAATTAACATCATTAGCCATGGTTTTGCCAAACGAAAGTCTCTTTCTTCATGTTTGAGCTACAGTCTTCATGATTAATTGTCGGCACTGTCCTGTCAGTAATGCCACTATGTAACGTCAACGTCTGACAAAAAGTATTAGATTTGAGTCTCTTGTACATTGTCTTTTGAGGTCGCCCGAATTAACAAAGGTTCGTGCGCTGAGCTGTGTATGGAATTGATAGTAGAGGCATGGTTGTACGCAGTCTTGTAGGTGTTGTAGTGGTTGAGGTGCTCGTGCTCAAGAGGCGGCAGGGTCAGGTGGCCCTCCATCCCCGGGCCCCCGGTGACGCAGTCCTCGTCCACGTTGATGATCTCAATGGTGCGTGTGGGTGCATGGTGGTTCTGCTGGTGGTGTTGCTTGCGCATCTTGTAGAAGATAATCAGCATGACGGCTGCCATGAGTGTGATTGCAACAAAGCAGCCGATGATGATCTTGGTCGTCTTCATCACCTCGTCCAAGCCGTTTAGCGAGCCCTCCGTGACGGGGATTGTGTAGGTCTTCTCGGTGGCGCGGGTGGAGAGAGGGGTCCGGACTGTAGTGGTTGTTGTAGAGGTGGGTGAAAGAGTCTCCCATGTCCCGGCAGAGGGTGTTGGGCCCACTTTCTGTTGAACGGTAGTGGTGAAGCCTTCATGATGTGGCGTTTCTATCGTCTCTACCGTCACCGTGGTAAAGTAGCTGAAACTGCTGTTCTCTGTCGAGGACACGTTGAGTGTGGCAGATGCTGTTGTGTTACCTGCAGAATTACTGACCATGCATGTATACGTGCCCGTGTCCTGCATGGTAACATTGGTGAAGTTCAGTGTGCCATCATTTAGCACAGAGATTCTGACCTTGTACGCACCATGTGTCATGATGGAACCGTTAGGCGTAATCCAGCTTACAGAGGTCAAAGAGCTGGCTCTGCATTTCAGCTCTGCAGCACTTCCCTCTGTCACATTTAGGTCTGCAGGAGGCTCCACAATAACAGGAGCATAACAGTGAAAGTAATTCTGGTCCAGCTCGCCAATGTATCGTCCTTTATAATTGGCAGGTGAACTGCAGCGCGCACAGCAGCTGGTGTTTGCTGGTACCATCTCCTTAAGCCACCAACTTAGCCAGAGGATGTCACAGTTGCAATTCCATGGGTTGTGGTGCAAGTGCACCCTCTCCAGGTGATGTAAAGGTGTGAAAAGGTCATGGGGCAAAAGGGTAAGGTTATTGTGGGCTAGATTAAGCTCCACAAGAGACTGCAGGTCATCAAATGAGTTCCTTTCTATGGTCTGTATCTGAGCATGCATCATCCATAGTTTTTGCAAGTGGATAAGCCCTTTAAATGAACCAGGTCGAATGATAGATAACTGGTTTCCTGACATCTCAAGTTCATCTAGCCTTACCAAAGGAGTAAGGTTGGGAATTTCTTTCAGGTTGCACATCCCCAGATTTAAGTAGCGTAGATTGCTCAGTCCTTCAAAAGCTCCTTCTGATATGTAGGAGAGTCGCTTGAGCTCCCCAAGGTCCAACCTTCGTAAGGAGGGAACTCTGTTGAAAGCATAGGAAGGAATACTCTCTACTGGGTTATTTCTAAGCCAAAGCTCCTTCAGTTTGGATAGGTACTCAAAAGCTCCATTTGGGATGGTGGTGAGTCGATTATCAAAAAGCTCCAAGGTATTGAGGTTGGCCAGTCCGTTAAAAGCCCCAAGCTCAATTTTGCGTATGTGGTTTTTGCTCAGTTGTAGAATCTCCAAATGTCTTAGGTGCTTGAAGCTGTCCACTTTAATGACCTGAATGAGGTTTTCTTGCAGATTCAGGTAGCGCGTGTTGGTAGAGATGCCATCAGGGACTTCTCGCAAGCCTCTGCGAGTGCAGATGACTTTACTGAACTGGTTGCTACAAGAACAAACAGACGGACACGTCTGAGCACGCACCAGTCCTGCCACCACCAGCAGCTGCAGGGCAAGGAGCAGTACAAATAAAGGGTCAGAAAAGGCCCGGTTCCACCTAGGACCTCGCATCATCTGCTGCTGCTGAGAGGAGGTCATCTTGTTGAACATTCATAATTCATTGACTTGTCTTTCACTCTTCAAAGAGGATTTGTGTCCACTGGAACAAAAAGAGAGGGAAAAAAGGTTATTAGACACAGTAATGAGGTTTAGGTCTAATGCACTTATGAGATCACAGTAACGTGTGGGTTGTGCTAAATAATTGTAAATTTGTGCAACTAAGAAAAGTTAATGAAGTGGGATTTGAACAGATGTTTGAGTCACTTATGTTTTTTAACTTTTGTTTAACTGTTTTAGACAATAACTGACTCAGCTGATTACTTTATTTTTAATCATCTCAGTTGTTCATGATACCATTACTTCCTTTTCGAAGCCAGTTAAAAAAGCAGGTATTCACTTTAAACAATTGACAGAAAAAACAAAAATAATTGCTTTTAGTGACAAACTACAAAAAAAAAAAAATCTGTGTAATCAAATTTCTTCATGTTCAGATGTTTCTAAATCATTTTTTATAATACTTTTAAAACAAGTTTATTTTTTTGAAACTTATGCTTGCATTGCATATTTTTATTACTCAGACTCTACCTTTTTCACTTCGTTAATGAGCTGCAGCTGAGTGGAAAATGGTTTGAAATGGTGCCAACTATTTTTTATTATTTAATAAAACTAATACTGCTGACACAACTGATGATAAACACTGACAATAAATGTAATATTGTCAGTAAATGTTCCAGCTGTGCAACTAGGTCAGGTTTTGACAAGTAGTTTTAATAATGTCCATTTTTGTCATAGGGAATGTGTAAATTGTCAACATTTCTTAAGACCAAAATTCAGATTAGCGGTGGATAATCAGATGCATATTAAGTTAATGCTTTCCTAATAGCACAAACTATATTTAATAACTAAGGAATTTGTTTCTATAAAGTAGGTTTTTTTTTGTAGTACACCTAAGCTGCAGAGCTGGTAATTACACACAATCTGCATTAAATGTAGATCAATATTTCAATATTTACCACAGTATTTAATCACAGCAAGATAAAAACATAATGACATTCTGGATCAAGAGCATGACCATGAAGGAAACTTAAAAGGCTTTAATAGTTCCAGAAGATGGCACATTTGTGATCAAATCTTGCATATTTCACTGCATATTTGTCCTTAGAATGCTCGTCAGACTCAATACTGAGTTAAAAGAGACCTTAACATTTCTCCTGCTTGCTTCTCCACACTGGCTCCCTGCTAGATTCTGTATTGATTTTTAAATTTTACTCGTCGTCACCTTCAAAGCATTAAATGGCCTTGCCTGTAAATTTATCACATACTTATTGACATGGTATGTAACCTACTGACTGACTGAGCACCATGCTAACTGTTCTGTGTCACAGTTTATGATGAAGGGAGATCAGGCCTTTTCCATTAGAGAACCCATTTCATGGTAATCTCTGCTCTTTGAACTCAGGTTACCTGTCTTTAAAACAAAACACCAAACTTTTGATGATTTTGACAGTGTGTGATATTATCCATTCATTTACTGTTGCAGTGAACATTCAGCACAATGTATTCTTGTAAAGTTGTCTAAGAAAAGTACAATACAAATACTTATTGTATTATTTAAAAAGTTTGGCAAAAAAAAAAGAAACCTGGAGCAAGTGAGTGACTGAAGAAAAAAATATATTCTATAACAAAACATTTACAGAATCAAGTGAAACATCAGTGATGAATATTGATCCAGGGAAGAGCATGCAGTGAAGTTAAGTCATCATAAAAATAAAACCTCTCTCTTCTTTTTAATAACTTTGAAAACAAAGTTAGCAACAGATGAACTACAAGGTCAGGGTTTTTTTTATGTTAGATGGAATACATTTTATAAAAGTCTCACTGAAAAAAAGATAATCACAAATACAATGTAATTCACCCAATTATTCCACAGAGCTTAACCAATTAGCACAATAGTTTATGACATAAAAATATATAGCGCTGCTGCAAAAAGGTCACATATTCTCTTGTTTGTACAGCTTTTGCAACAACTACACATGTCCTGTGACTAAGATACAAACACCAGCACAGAGCAGAAATTCTGCCACTTTGAAATATGACTGGATTATTAGCATGGCAGCTGCCTCTTCAGGAACAGTGTTGCAGCATGTTTGTGCTTTCGTTCACCATGCAGCTTTAGTATCTGCAACATAGCATTCCTTATTTAGCTGTTACTGTAATGACTGATTATTGACTGCATGGATACTTCAATTACAAAATTGAAAGCAGTCAACGCACTGGGTGAAGATATTTTCATGCAGGCCGACAGACAAATGAGAGGAATCACACACTAAGCTGACAGTCCATTATAGATTAAAATGTTTGGAATTAAACACAAACCGTGACTAAGGTTCAGTTTGCTTGTTTGCGTTTTCTTTGTCCAATAAAGTTAAAGAATGAACATTTACAGGGATTTTCTATAAACTGCATTTATTACTCAGGTGAAAACAAGACTCTTAAAGGTGTGGTTTACTGAACATGTTTTTTCTGAGCTTTTCATGCAGGCTGAACATGAAAACAGTCTTCTACGTGTATCTCCAAACCTACTAGAAAACACACTACAGGTAGCGTTTGTGAACAGCTCAACCTCAGCTTTTGAATCTTATTTCACCATTTACACATCAATAGATCAAACACTGAAAAGACAAACAACGAGTCAGCAGAAATGAATCCAAATTATGGCAGCGGAAAATATGACGTTTATTTACGGAGCAATCCAGTATGTCAGCATACTGATGATGACGAAAGCAGCCAACCCGGATTTACGTTGTGCAGTAATGGAATTAGATGAAAAGAGATCAAAGAATGAGATTAGTGGAATAAAGCTTTCCCCCAACTTTTGTAAAAGATTAAAAGCTAGCTGTCTCTGTGTCTGTTGGAAGAACTAAAGAGTGGCTCAGATGATCAGCGAGCTGATGGATCTGCAACATCATTGCATTATTGTCCAGCTTTAATGAATAGAGCTAATTGTGCATCATATCTTAGTGGGTTTTTTTTTTACTGAGGAAGATTTTGACACATCCAGGATCAAACTAAAGATTAACTCATCTGATCTACCACTGAGCCACAGCTGCTTTTTACTTGGATATTGCAGCGCCCCGAGTTGGTTGAGGTTAAATATAGACTAATTTGTCTTCTTTACAGCCAGCTTCGGTTTATACCCCCAGAGGTTCAGCCTGCTCGGAGTTTTACAAAAACAAATGCTCATGGCAAGAAGTGTGTAGCTTTGTCCAGGACACAATGCCCCACTTTCTGTCTGAGCCTGCAAGCATTAGACTTGGTATAAATATTATCATCATCATTATTATTAAAATATTGGGCTAAAGAACCAGATGGCCTAGAAACTTCCCATACACTTAAACAGATCATGTTAATTACCCCTCTATTAAGCAAATTATTACTCACCATTTGTGACTAAGACTTTTGTTAATCAGTCAAATGATGAATCATGGCAAGAAATCAATAAAATCAAAATGCTAGTCTCAAAGTGTTTTGGAAAAAAAAATTTTAAGGTAAGAAAGTGTAGACAAATGTGCCAATTAGGAAGTAACACTTCAAATTCCTCCTTAGGGGGGAATGTAGTGAGTGTGTTGTTACATTAGCCAACTGGCTTTTTTCATGCACACATCCATCTCTGAAAAACTGAACTTACTGAACTTTAAGGTGACCAACAGGAAAACCATAAAAAGCAATAAACATTGCTTGAGACTAATATTTAATATGACAAAACAAAGTCGATTAATAAACACAATAACAACATCTTTCTGGCTGAAATTAGTTCTTTTCTCAGTTCACGGTACACAGTTTCTACTAGCTCATTCTGCACTTTAAATCTGGGGTCTGTATCATATTTTTGCATTATAAATCACTCAGATATTGTTAAATTATTTAGCAGCAGCACAGAAAACTCAGGCCTCAAAAAGTCACTAGATGGCATAAAAAACAGAGTGATTTTTTTCTCTTCTTCTATGGTCAACAAGCATGCTCTGTTCTCAGTCTGCACTAACAAATCCAAGCTTTCATTCAAAAGGAGGACAAACAGAGCAGACTCACTTGATGAGCCTTGATGCATGAGTGCCTCCTGATTATGAACTTTTCAGCAAAGTGTGAGTGGCAGAAGCTCTGTCTCTCCCACTGCATTGCGTGGAAAGGGGCAGGATGATAACTGATTGTGAAGCATGAGACGTTTGTGACAGAGGAAGGTCGGCATGTTTGGCAGAGAGAAGGAAAGAAAGAAAGAGAGCAGGAGATTAATGAGATATAAATCAAATCAGGTCACGTCTTGATAATGCCAGCAATCTCGCAACAGCTTCAAATATAAAGCAGAAACCTTTCAGGAATCCAGTGTGGGAGGGATACCCACCACATTCATCACTGACCTTTTTTTCTGCAAAAACAAAGGATCAAATAAACTCTTTAATGGTTAAATTAGGCCTGTAAATTGTAGCAACATGGCTGCATTTTTTGCAGGGTTGAATGTCTTAAGTAGTTTTTTGTACAAATTGATATTACCCAGCTAATGGTGCAAAATAAGATTCAGCACCCTGCCCTTGAGCCAGTATTAGGAGCTGCTTCCCATCTGCTGCTAAAGTTATTGTTTTGAAAATGAAAACAAAACAGATGATCAGACTTCGACTTTGAAAGTTCAGGAAAAAAAATCTAAAAGTTCCTGGCATTCATTCAAGTTTTACTTTGACATATACTACCAACTTAAACATTATGTTCACTGCAACAACAAGTCCTGACATTTTGAGCTCCTCTACGCCTCACAAATACGTTTTAAACATTTCAGGCATGAGATCTCAGATTTAATGACAGAGTACAAATTTAGGAAAAACTGAACAGAGTTGTGGGTTAAAAAAAAAAGCATCAAAGAACCTGAACAAGTTTTCCATCACTGCATTGCTGCTTTCTTATGACCTAGTTTCTTACATACATAATTTTTCGGCAAAAGGTTTGAGAACTGGGCGGCTTTTCCACAGTTTATGATGCAGCTGAATGCACTTACAGTATATTGACAAGCATAAGAGATACAAAGAGCTAAAAGACTTTGAAATACTTTGTTTTGTTTGGTCAAGTGAAACTTGCAACCAAATGCTGTGATTTGACACCAACCAGATTTTGCTTTCTTTCCAACTTACAGCTTGTCTGCTTCAACAATAAAAATAATAGGTCTTGCACTGACAAGTATTGAATTAGCTGGGAAATGCACCTTTACAACTGCAACACATTTTAGTTTAAACTCTACCTGTACTCAAAGCGTTTGCAAATATCACCACCTGCATGAAAGCATGAAAAAGTGGCACCAAAAAAAAAAAAATCCTTTTTAATGTAGCACTGCATTTTTCCCATTTATAATGTTTCTATTATCATTGAAATCAATCATTTAACTACATCCAGATTACATGTTTTGTTTTAGTTTGATTTTATACCATCGCATCAGTTAATAGATTTGCCAGTTTCTGTTATTCTAGTCTCAAAATTTGAGTTTGGTAAAACAAAGTAGAGAAGGCCAGTTTTCACTAATTCGAAGTCTTGATTAGAAACAGGTCAATTATAGTGAATTAAACAAAAAAGGCACCATCTAGAAAAGAAAAGTGAATGCCACTTTAAAATCTCAACAAATGATTGTGTTTTTGCAGCCTGGTCTCATGAAATAACCCATAAGTGCCAGTCGTTAGCCTATCATGATTTTAAATTTATGTCAACTTCCTTGCTAGTGCAGATTGTTTTTGTCTCGTCAAACATACAGTATACACCAAAATCTGCTGCCATCGTCAACTGCAACAAGTAAGAATCAGCCAAGCACGGAAGGACATCCTCTAAAATAGGCTGTGACGTTGGGTTTAACTTCTACACACAGCAAAAAGAACAGAACTTAGAGATACTTTAAGGTGGAATGGTGTGTCCCGCTGTGAAAAGTGTTGCTTATAATGCACATTTCTAGTTTGTTTTATCCTTAGCTCTCTGAGAAACTCAGCTGTGTTGTCAGTCAGTAACATGCAGCCTAATGCCACTAATTATGACAAAGCAAGCTACAGTACGCTTCACTTCTTGAGGGTTCTGCACTATCGCCACATGTTTGTTCAGTGCTTCTTTATGCAAACACACAGTCTCTCCCTGTTTACAATGACACATCTTTCTCTATCTTTGAGGCCATTATTGGCGATGATGCCTCACTGAGTCAACATGGTATCTGCTGTGTCACTGTCTGGAGCACAACAAAGATAATGTATCATTACTACAGGGCTTTGTGCTAGCATGCAGCTTTAGATTGTTTTATGAAGGCATAGAGCAACTGGAATTCCTTTAAAAGGCACACTAAGTAACTTTCATTTTAAAAATATTTCTTCTTGAACCAGTATGTGCTAATTGTGACCAAGGCCGCCTTAATGCACGGGCAAACCGGGGCAGTGGCCAGGGGCCTACGATATCTAGGGGCCTATCATTTCAGGTAAAACAAAAAGAAAAAACCCATTGTTTTACAATTTGTCAGGTTTTCTGTCAATCAGCTCATTTAAGGCTGCTGATTGGTCCGAATTACAAGTGACCTACGTCCCCCACGTGATCCGCAAATGCCCATTGGACCATGAGCTCACCAGTCAAACAATTCAGATGATTTTGGAGCGTGCTCCTCAAGACGTAAAGAAACGTGGAAAAATGTCGGGAAAGAAATTTTAGAGCGATGCTCAGAAATGATATTTGCTCCATGAGACATTACAGAACATACCTAAGCTTACAGAATTGTTTAATAACCCAATAAAAAGTTGGACAGAGTTCGTTCACGCACGCACCAGGCGGAGCCGCAGAGATGAAGCAGCGCCTGTCGGCCGCTCAGCAGGGAACCGCTGCCGGGGAGGAGGAGGAGGAGACAGGTGCTCTGAGTACTTGGAGCGGCAGATAAGGTAGAAGATATTTATAATAATGATTCCTTCTGCTGGGGTGGGAGCATCGTCACTGTAACAATACGATCTTTCTGGGCAAAAGTTGGACCAGAACAGTGTCAAAACACGAGAGAGAGAGAGAGAGAGAGAGAGAGAGAGAGAGAGAGAGAGAGAGAGGGAGGGAGGGAGGGAGGGAGAGAGAGAGAGAGAGGTTCTGAAGTCTGAGTCTGGGGTCTGGTTCTGGAGTCTTAGTCTGGAGTCTGGTTCTGGGGTCTGGATCTGGGGTCTGGTTCTGGAGTCTGGTTCTGGAGTCTGGGTCTGGGTCTGGAGTCTGGTTCTGGAGTCTGGATCTGGAGTCTGGTTCTGGAGTCTGGTTCTGGAGTCTGGATCTGGAGTCTGGTTCTGGAGTATGGGTCTGGA
Source organism: Callopanchax toddi (assembly GCA_006937965.1). Lineage (NCBI taxonomy): Eukaryota > Metazoa > Chordata > Actinopteri > Cyprinodontiformes > Nothobranchiidae > Callopanchax > Callopanchax toddi. The sequence goes on from SSNR01000114.1 coordinate 1,354,073, forward strand.
GTCTGGGTCTGTAGTCTGGATCTGGAGTCTGGTTCTGGAGTCTGGATCTGGAGTCTTGGTCTGGAGTCTGGTTCTGGAGTCTTGGTCTGGAGTCTGGATCTGGAGTCTGGTTCTGGGGTCTGGATCTGGGGTCTGGGTCTGGATCTGGAGTCTGGTTCTGGGGTCTGGATCTGGGGTCTGGTTCTGGAGTCTGGGTCTGGAGTCTGGGTCTGGAGTCTGGGTCTGGAGTCTGGTTCTGGAGTCTGGGTCTGGAGTCTGGTTCTGGAGTCTGGGTCTGGAGTCTGGTTCTGGAGTCTGGTTCTGGGGTCTGGATCTGGAGTCTGGGTCTGAGTCTGTAGTCTGGTTCTGGAGTCTGGTTCTGGAGTCTGGTTCTAGAGTCTGGTTCTGGAGTCTGGGTCTGGATCTGGGGTCTGGTTCTGGGGTCTGGTTCTGGGGTCTGGTTCTGGAGTCTGGTTCTGGGGTCTGGTTCTGGAGTCTGGTTCTGGTTCTGGGGTCTGGTTCTGGAGTCTGGGTCTGGGGTCTGGTTCTGGAGTCTGGGTCTGGAGTCTGGGTCTGGAGTCTGGGTCTGGAGTCTGGTTCTGGAGTCTGGATCTGGGTCTGTAGTCTGGTTATGGAGTCTGGTTCTGGAGTCTGGTTCTAGAGTCTGGTTCTGGCGTCTGAAGTCTGGTTCTTGAGTCTGGTTCTGGAGTCTGGGTCTGGAGTCTGGTTCTGGAGTCTGGTTCTGGAGTCTGGTTCTGGAGTCTGGTTCTGGAGTCTGGTTCTGGAGTCTGGTTCTGGGGTCTGGTTCTGGGGTCTGGTTCTGGGGTCTGGTTCTGGTTCTGGGGTCTGGTTCTGGGGTCTGGTTCTGGAGTCTGGTTCTGGAGTCTGGGTCTGGAGTCTGGGTCTGAAGTCTGGTTCTGGAGTCTGGATCTGGAGTCTGGTTCTGGAGTCTGGGTCTGGAGTCTGGTTCTGGAGTCTGGTTCTGGGGTCTGGTTCTGGGGTCTGGTTCTGGAGTCTGGTTCTGGGGTCTGGTTCTGGAGTCTGGTTCTGGGGTCTGGTTCTGGAGTCTGGGTCTGGATCTGGAGTCTGGTTCTGGGGTCTGGTTCTGGGGTCTGGTTCTGGAGTCTGGGTCTGGAGTCTGGGTCTGGGGTCTGGGTCTGGAGTCTGGTTCTGGAGTCTGGTTCTGGGGTCTGGATCTGGAGTCTGGGTCTGGAGTCTGGTTCTGGAGTCTGGATCTGGAGTCTGGTTCTGGGGTCTGGTTCTGGGGTCTGGTTCTGGGGTCTGGTTCTGGAGTCTGGTTCTGGGGTCTGGTTCTGGGTCTGGGTCTGGAGTCTGGTTCTGGAGTCTGGGTCTGGAGTCTGGGTCTGGAGTCTGGGTCTGAAGTCTGGTTCTGGAGTCTGGATCTGGAGTCTGGTTCTGGAGTCTGGGTCTGAAGTCTGGTTCTGGAGTCTGGATCTGGAGTCTGGTTCTGGGGTCTGGATCTGGAGTCTGGGTCTGGGGTCTGGGTCCGGGTTCTGGTTCTGGAGTCTGGTTCTGGGGTCTGGTTCTGGAGTCTGGCTCTGGGGTCTGGTTCTGGAGTCTGGATCTGGAGTCTGGATCTGGAGTCTGGATCTGGAGTCTGGTTCTGGAGTCTGGATCTGGGTCTGTAGTCTGGTTCTGGAGTCTGGATCTGGAGTCTGAGTCTGGGTCTGAAGTCTGGTTCTGGAGTCTGGTTCTGGAGTCTGGTTCTAGAGTCTGGTTCTGGAGTCTGAAGTCTGGTTCTGGAGTCTGGTTCTGGAGTCCTGGGTCTGGAGTCTGGTTCTGGAGTCTGGTTCTGGAGTCCTGGGTCTGGAGTCTGGTTCTAGAGTCTGGTTCTGGAGTCTGGTTCTAGAGTCTGGTTCTGGGGTCACATATATACATATACACATTTATATATATATATATGTGTGTATGTGTGTGTGTGTGTGTGTGTGTGTGTGTGTGTGTGTGTGTGTGTGTTTTTAAGCATGTGTAGTATATGTATTGACATTGTTTATAAGGCAGAGTGCAGTAAGAGGAAGTTTTCGGGCCGTGGGGGGCCTACTGAGTCTTTCAGCCCCGGGGCCTATCAGCTAGTTAAGGTGGCCCTGATTGTGACCCTTTATAGGGTTAAAGAAAAGTCACTCAGGCCCATCTGCTGCTTGTATCTACTGCAGTTGCAACTTCAGAGCCTTTGGTGCCCTGAAGTCTCACAAAGTCACGTATCTCACAAGAAGCAGTAACGCTTTATAGCAATCCATGTTTACACCTCCAAACCTGCTCAGAACAGACGAGCTGAAGACACCGACATCATATATATGAGCTAAGAGATCTATTGTATCGTGTTCATCATGGCGGAGCCTCCATAGAAACAAAGAAAACTTTTATCTGATAATTGAAAACACAGACGCACAGCAGGAGGAGGTCAACCTATTGTTTTTACAACATGGATTAAAAACGGACACTAGGGGGTGCTAAAACAAGTCAAAACTGCCTAGTGTGCCTTTACTGTAAATCAAAGAGCATCTAGTGAGTTTTGTCGCCCTCTGAAATTGGTTACATGGAATGTTTGTCCCACAGCCTTGAAGTTTTATGCATGGTCACATACAGTTCTGTAAAAAAAATGTATTATGTTCTCCCTTAAATATGTTTTTCAACTTTTGCTTTCAATTAACAAAGATATCTGAATAACACAAAGATTACCTGGGTATATTAAAAAATCTGTTTTAATAGGATTTCCCTTATTATGGAAAACAGTTATCTAAACAAATCTGTCCCCATGTGAAAACTGTAATTACCCCCATTACTAAATCAGGAATTAAAGTGCCTGTGACTCCATATTTAAATCACTTTATATTAAACAGGTGTAATCTTTGATGCCTCTAGATCAGCGTTGCACCATTATAACTCAAAATACGCTGTAATTATTTCCTAACGAGCAACTCAGAGATCAGAAGAAAGCGCCGCCTTCCGGTTCTGCTGGGTTTCTCCTTATTTGGCAGCCTGACACTTCTGCTGCAGCAGGGGGCAGTGCCGTCGCGTGAAAGAGAAACGAAACTGAAACTAAACACTACACGGTCTATGGGCAATGGCGGCGGCACTGCCTCGCTCCAGGTGTCGTGAACGTGCATGTGGGAGGAGAATTGACCATATAAGCAAGTCCGGATCACTATGACCTCATAGCGGGCTGGAGTGAAAAAACTGTTTGAAACCTGGGTCTGAAATCTGGAAGAGCTTCTCACTGGCTGGACTAGGAGACAGATGGTCGCCGTTTTTTGCTCTTTCTGGCAGGTTTAAGGTGAGAACTCAACGTTGCAACATGATAGATAAGTCAGAAAACATGGAAACCGATGTCATGGGCCCTTTAAAGTGATAATATGCAGTTTTGCTTGTTTTGGGCTCCCTCTGGTGTCCGTTTTAAATTACTGCATTAAACAAGTTACCAGATCGTTTCAGCTTCTAAACGCCAATATCTACCTGTTGAAATGTCTCCTCAGCCTTCATAGCTTTCTACAGGAGTGGTTATTTACTCCTTCAAAGAAATCAGCTGTGTTCAAGCAGGGAGAGATTGAAAAAAAAATCAGGAATCATGAGCTAAAAACACTCCAGCGCTAGCATAACAGCTAGCCACTTTGGGTTAGCCTAACCCTCGTGAGACACGTGACTTCCTGGGTACCGTGACGGCGACGGAGATCTTGCAATCGTGGTTTTCCGGCTGTAATCACCAGATGGGGCTAAGTGACTTTTCATTAACTCTGTAAAGGGTCATATTAGCACAGACTGGCTCAAGGAAAAGATTTTAAAATATGAAAAAGTTGCATATTATCACTTTAACTCTGATTAACCACATTTTTCAGAGAGATGAGTTCAATATCACTAACCACCCCTAGTCCCGATTACTGCCAGGCCTGAGAAGTAACTTCAACAGAATCTGACTGATGACAGGGGTTGGAGTAGTAAAAGATCAAGAAACAAAAGGATGGAAGCATGGAGATGGGTACTGAACTGAAAAGGTCTTAAATAAAAGAAAGTAAAGGCTCCAACAATGGAACCTCAGGAGCACTGGGAGAAAAATCACAGAGACACAACACAGTGACAGAAGGCATAAATATAATAACATAATTAAAGGATTTATATATACTGGGTTAGTCATTACTGGAACTGGGAAGAGGTGAGTGTAAACAAACAGGATAAAAGATGGCTGGAGAGAGAGACCAGAAGGGAGTGGCTAAGGTCACACAGGGGAACTGAACTAGGACAGTCGTAACAAGCAGTAAGGCTAAAAGATCTCAAATATATACATCATACCTCATTCTGAAAAATTTAAGAACAAAAAATCCTATAACATTTAAAGCACTGCAGACCTCACTTGGCCTGCTGACCAAAATAACAAAAGCTCATCTAAGAATTACCAGAAAACATCGATGATTCCTAAGATTTATGACAAAATATTCTGTGGACTGATGAGACAAAAGTGGAACCTTTTGGAAGATTTGCATCCTTCTATGTCTGTTATATCAAACATAATGGTGGTGGTAGGATGATGGTCTGAGGATGTTTTGGTGTTTCACAATTTGGATGATTTAATGTAATTGGTGGAACCATGAACTCTGTTCTCTACCAGAAACCCCTGAAAGCTGTTCATGCTGGAAACCCCTTCAGTGCGGCTGAATTAAAACGATTCTGCAAAGAAGAGTGGGACACGAAGGCCTCCCAAAGGTGGTAAACCTTTATTCAAAATCATCATTAATTCTAGGTGATATTTACTCTTTTACATGAGGCCATGATGGTTTGGATAGCTAGTTTCCCTTAATAAACAAACATGCCCTGTTTCTATCCTTGTGGATGTAAATACACTTAATAAATGTTGATTTGAACTGAATCTTTAAAAAAAACGTATCACTCTCAGTGTGCAAACTGTAGAACATCTTTGTTCCTTAACTTTATTTTGATTCCTCTAAGAAAAAGACAACATTTTAAATGAAAGTAAATATTTTTCTGTGGCAGTTTTGTATTTGTGTACATCAGAAGTGTGTGCAAATGTTCCCAAGCTGTGGACATGACATTTGTCTTGTTTCACAGTGAGCAGGAGCCGAGTGTTGGCAGAGGGGGCTAGTGGGTGACGAGAGCTACTGATAAAATCAATCTTCAGCCTGTGAACATTTTAGAAGGTTGTGGGCAGCAAATGGCTGCTAACTACTCTTACAGGATGTCAGGATAAGGAGCCCATCTGTAAAACTGCTGTCACTCTAGTGTCTGGTTGAGGTCAAGATCAGCATACATCAGTTCAGGTCTATCCGAGTTCCTCACAGGTCAATTGCAGGCTGTGAACTCGGACAGCAGTATGGTCTCTCCCTGTGAAAGGCAGTGTGTGCTTGAGAGGAGTAAGAGACTCTGAGCTCATTTCCAAATACATAAAAGGCCCACAGTGCTATTACTGTAAATAACGTCAATAACTGATGTTAAATAAAATGTGTATTTGTTTTGATCACAACAGGAATGCAGGGACCTCTGCTGGTTAATAAATTACTGATTATTGCATCACTTAAAGGTGATTCTAGGAAATATAAATTAAATGTGTGCATGAACAAATGACTAGATATGACCTTGTTTTTGTGATTTTCCTTTAAAATGAGCTCAAGCTCTGCAGATTTGTGTGCCACAGCATCAAAGCTCTGAATGACCTTCATTTCTTTTCCTTTCTACTTTTCTTTCGGCACTTTTGTCGTCGCAACAAACCTTCACATTTTTTGACTAATATTCAAATACATGTTTTCAGAAAGGAAAACATTTCAGATAAGCCATTTCCGTCCACAGCACCTCTTCAGTATCACTCCCATGAAGGCATCCTATCTCCAGCCTCACTGGGGCGGATATGAATGGAGGATAAAGTTCGACAAAACGCCACATGAAAAGAAGCTTTGAAGTAAGTGAATCACAAAAGCAACTATTTATGCAAGTCATATCAAATAAACTGGATGCCATTTAGCTCTTAGAAAGGTCTGACAGACATTATTTTCAGGATTGAGATTTAAAAGCATCACAGAGGAAGCAACAGAGTTTCAAAGGGACAAAAACCTCAGTTCCTGATCTGTAACTCCATCAGGGTGATGAAAAAAAAAAGACTGAAGGAGGATCTGCTGAGACAGGGACAATGAATGCAAAGATTAAAAATGTCACATGCTCCCCATCTGCTGGTGACTTTGTCTCAGGTCATTTTTTTTAATTGACAAAAATGACAATGTAGCTACAGATTAGCTGGTACTTGCTCTTTTACAGGTAACCAATCACGTAGTTCTTATTGACTCTCAGTGTTAAAAATCCTTAATCTAACAGGAGCTTCTTTAGATGATTTTCAGTTTGATTTGTTGTCTTGTTATGATGAGATGTTAGGAAAAGACTTCGATTCAGACTTGACATGCAGATAACTGAGTAGAAGCAAACATTTTAACATGGCTCACAGCAAAAATAAAAGAACTAAACTCAGGAAAACCAAAGGGATAAACCAGAGGGCTACTTAATGGTTGGGACAGTGATTACTGAATGACTGCAGCTGAGTTAAAGGACCAGGATCAAGAAACGAAACACATGAGCGACGCGCCCGGCGCTGTGAGTAACTCCAGCCTGGCATGGGAGCAAGCACAAATAACCTTCACAGTGTACTGCCAGACCGCTGCCCATACCGGTATTATGAAAAAAAGCAATATGTCGAGTGACGAAGTAAATACCAGTTCGTCTTTTTCTTTGATTTATATGGCCGTTGGCACACAACGTTAAGGTGCATTACTGCCACCTACTGCGTACATATTCTTCCAGTTTTGAAGCTGTTGAGTGCAAGCAGTGTCAGTTCATGTCACATCCAGAGGACAGCGCAGGAAATTCAGGCCATTTTTTATTAGAAACAATTGTGTTATCTTTCATAGAGAATTAAGTTTTAGTCCCTAAAAAGCTTGGATTAAATCAATTTGACACAATTCAAGAAACAAAATTCTATATTAATGAATGCTTTCTAGAATCCTACAATCAATCTGATGGTAAATATGGTGATAAATCACACAATAAATATGAAAATGTATTTTTGCTCATGAAAACCGAACTAGAATGAGGTTTGGACCATGTCTGAAATGGGGTTGTGTATTCATTTAAGAGTTTAGACCTTAAAGCTGCACTAACTTTCAAACAAGCTAGGTATAGTTTACTCAGATCTCTCACCCCTCCTGTCGACTATGAATCCTAAGCCTCCCCCGGGCATGGGACCGCACATTGAAAGAGAGCAAAACAGCAGTCGTTGAAACACTATGCCAATGGTCACACTGGTTTTTCCTCTTTCTACGTTTTTTGTTTTCTGCTAAATGAAAAGGTGGGATTTTTTGGGGGGGGACTTTTTGGGACTGATGATTTTTTCTGTCCTTCTCTCACTTCCGGGATGTTCTGCTGAAAAATGCGCCAGCACGCATTAATGGAGGATCCAAGGAAGTGCAGAAGTGAGGAGCTTCAGTGAGACAGACAGCCGGTTTGTCCAATAGTTGCTTTTGGTCCGAAACGTGTGATTGGCTGAGGTTTTAGAAATGCGAGGGAACCACTTTATTAATTTATTTCAGATATTTTTTAATCATCACAATATATTTATGGCTATACTATGTTAGAATGTTGTTAAGAGACATGAAAAAAGTTTAAAGCTAATTTGTTTTGCAAACTACCTAGAGCACCTTCAAATGAACTTGTGCAAAATCGAAAATCAAGACCTGATCATAGCTGATTAAATTTGGAACATAAAATACATGGACATTTGGTTAATATTTAAAAAATAAAGTTTGATCTTTGAATCTGATCTTGATCTTTTAATAACTTTAAAATTAAAAAAAAATTGAAAATGTATTCAAGCATCTCATCTAAAACAGAGCCTCCTTCAATGATCCTAATAAATATTGCACGCTATCTGATTATGCATGCATTTAAACACTACTGCTGCAGATCTCCTATAGTGTTGTGAGAAGATGCTCACTGTCTGGTTTCCTGATCAAGAGGAAAGGCTTCATAATGTCGAACTGCTTAGCTGGAGAAAACATATTGGCTTACTCATAAACTAACACTTATTTCTCTCAGGTGGTCTTAAGATGATCCCTCTAAATGTCTAAATGAGTTTGTGGCTTTTGTGTTATTGTGTCTACAAACAAAGCAAACAGGAAATTGATTTAACAGTTTTCTCTCCAGAGGGGATTGTTTAGACGTCATCGAGTGGAAACTGAATTCAAAAATCTCTTTAGAAATTATGCATTATTAGTGTCTAAAATCTGATAATTACTAAGACGGTAGAGGATGGGACTTTTCTTTCTTTGTTTGAGGCTTTTTTAACAAGAGGAAGTGAATTCAGTCAGTGGGTTATTTTGTAACTGACAGTTTGCTCATGTGTAAATGGACACTTCAGTGCCTTTACTGCTCATTACTAAACTACTGTAAGTCAAACTGTTGTTTGCTGTCAATATCAGAAAGAAATTTTTGTGTTTTTTAATCATTTCAAAAAAGAAAAAAGTTGAGTTTTATTCCCAGATAGCACCAGCTTGTTTCTTTTTTACAGTTTTATTCTTTTTCTGCAGTGTGGACGCGCTGCACTCCGCGTCCGCGACACTCAGACAACGGCGCTGAGGAGATCGACTGACAACGATCAGGATGCAAAACACAATGCGCTGTAAAAAAAAAAAACATGCAAAATTGCACACAAAAATATCAGTGACACTGCGAGGCTGCTAAAAGTGAACCGCAAAAGAGGGAGGGACCGCTGGATATTAATACACTGACAACCACGTCCACTTCAGATGGGATTTTTTCATTGTTACATTTGTTTTAAGTAGTTTCCATTTGGAACCCAAATTGCAAATGTTTGAACCATTTTGATTTTTGGCTACTTTTCCTGTTTAGCTTCAATCCCAGTTTAACATATGATATGTGAGTTAGCTTGTTACCTAACTTTGAAAAGTTGATATGGGTATTTTATGAATACCAAGTACTGAGTAGTAGTAGCTACTTGTCACAATTTAAGAACTGCATCAGTAGATCAAAAGCTAATTGTGACAAACACAAATTCTTTTACGAGATATTAGCAGTTGAAATCTTGTATCTGATTCCAGGAATGTAGGCTGCTAAAACAGTACATGGTGCAGAACAGGCCTGCTGAGCCTGGTTTCAGTGAATGAAGCTCTCAGTTTTGGCTTAATAGAGCTAATTAGAAACTTCATTCTGCATTGAATTTTGAAAAGTTAACATTGTGACGAACTGATTATTTTCTACTGTAAAATTAGGGATTTGCATAAATTGTGTTGCAGTAGCACAATAGGAAACAATGGAAACACTGAGTGAATACTGGTGAGTCTGACTGACTGACTTTTTGTCAAACCAGACTCATTGCTGGTTTTTGACATGAATTCTGCACTGACCACTGTCCAGTATTTGAGGAATGCTGTGTTTGGTGGGCAGCGGTTTTCTGGAGCCTGTCTTGACAATCAGATTGTCTGCTCAGAATTGTGGGTAAGACATATGCATAGCTTGGTGATGTAACAGTGACTTATCATGGCAAAGTGGGGAGGCATATTGGCCTCGCTCAAACCAAGTCTGAGGCTTATATGTTTTGCAACTAGTTTGTCCACTTTCTTTCTTTTTTTAAATCTATGACTGACAATCATAGAGGCCTGATCTTTAGGTGATCAAATACCCAGCAGTCTATATGAGAACTGTTGATAAATGCTCATCCCAGATGGGTCTGACTAAAGTAGCACTAAATGCAAGAAAGGACTCATCTTTGGAGAAAGAAACAAGCATTACTCTTGTCCTTAGAACATGCTAGGTTAAAGTAGATTTCCAGTATTCATCTACTTATATTTACTGATTCAATATCACTGTTCTGCCATAATGTGCAATAAAACCAAACTTGACATAAAGTTTGCCGATATAAAAGATAACCTTTAGTGCAGAGGCCATTCACATCCATGGCCAGAACAATCCAATTATCATACCTGTCAATGGTTATTCTATAAAGTAAAGCAGCTGTACATGGTAATATTTTACTGAGCAGAGAGTGTGTGTGTGTGTGTGTGTGTGTGGGTGGG
>SSNR01000114.1:1364197-1405450 GCA_006937965.1 Callopanchax toddi
GGGGGGGGGGCGTTGCTTCTCATCTCCCAGTGACCTTATGACCATCTTTGAAGGTGGCTGGAATATTGTCTCTCTGTTTTTCTCATCTCTGAATCTTCTGCTGCTGCTGCTTTTTGTGACCTTTTTCATATTGTTTCAGATTTCAGTGATAGACTCCTACTCCTGCTTTTGTGTCTTTTTTCTGTTATGCTCAGATGATGATTGGATAGGTTAGAAGAAGGACACTATGACCCTTTTGTGAGCTGATTTTTTTTTGTATACTCCACTGTGTTTATTTTGTTGTCTTTTTTTTGTCCTGTTGTTTATTTTGTTTATATTTGAAATTCCTCACTGTATTTGCAAATAAAGTCTCACCAAAACACTACCAAAGTTCATTCACAATTACAGTATGTTTGTGTCTAAATAGAGATTTATATTTGCAAAATGAGACTGTTCGATGAAAAATTGCAACACTAAGTTGCAGTTATAGAGAAAAAATTGAGTTATAAAGTTTTTCTTCTTTCTTCCATTGAGTACATTTATAAAATGCCCCCTCAAAAAGCCCAAACGTGACATTTCATACACTTATAAATTTATGTAAAGCGTCTTTTGCTTCAGACTTAAAATTAATAAATACATTATAATAATAACAATGTTTATGTCCTCTGATTCTCCCTGCTTTTTCAAACCAACACAGCAAATAAGTTGCTGACTTTATCAAAACACGATGTAATTTTACCATGTTCCCTTCAAAAGCAGTTCCAGTCATTCAGAAATTCATTTCTGAAAAGTCTAAATTACACAGACAGCAGTAAAACAAGTCTAAACTAGATTGGTAGCTGCAAATGGATATTTGTTCCCCTTAAGCTGGAAGAGTGCTGACCAACAAAACAATTTTAACCTGGTAATCATGGCAATGGATGTGTAATAGCGTGGTTAGCCATCTTGTGGGAGTCATTATGTCCAATGATGGCTCTGCATGATCGTAAAGCAGCCCAAGAAAGTGAGTTTTACTTCAAAGGGCCCAGTACACCCTGTTTCTTTATAATAACCCTCATATAATAGATGGTAATTGTCACAAACAGCCTAACAAATAAATTTAAATGTCCTTTAAACTGTTTTATAAATTATTATGTCTGCTTGGAAGGAAACAATAAAAAATGGAAGGGATTTGTAAGATATTTTTACAAAGATTCAGAGATTTAATTTAATTATAGAATATTTTTCCCCAAAAAACTACAAAACCTACTTCCTTTTATGCTGAAACATGTTGCTGCTGGAGCCTTTAGTGCCTTGTTACATTAAATAAAACCTTCCTGCTCTGTGTGCCAGGCTTGTCACAGTGGGAATACAATTCAATAATAAAAATATTAAGTAAATACAGGTTGATTCCTGCACCTGTTTCCTTACTTTTCTCACTAAATCTGTTTCATGGTTCACAGCAGGTAGTCTGTAATCCCTGCACAAAAAAAGCATAAAAAAGAGGGTGTTTTAAAGTTTAGGACGTGAACCAACTTGACAGGTTGATAAATATAATTAATTTTGACTGAATATGTTATTTCCCAGGATGTGATTTGAAGTGCATCTAATATATTTTATTCTTTGTTCCTAAAAATTGTGAAACTTAAATCAATTGAAAATGATTGAATGCATCATTTTTTTTTCATGCATTCTTCGTTAGACTAAACCTGCTATTAAGGTGTACAGATTTTAAGGTGGAGTTTTATATAGTAGATTTTTTACCTGCCGGTTTAGTCAAAGTTCCAATGAATTCTCGCCACTCTCATGTTAGCTTCCAATCCAACATGTCGGCCCTGCAAACACAAAATGCAAATTATAACCAGCTTTAAAAAATAACATTTACAGATGATGCAGACCCTCACAAGGAATACACTGCATAACTGTTCTAGAAGGATTACGATGGAAATGCAAGTTATCTCAACCTCCACATGAAGGTACACAAAACTCAAAGTTCCTTCTTATTCTCTAAATATTCAGAAAGTCATCTTGTGAGTATTTTTCTTTAAATGTCTCCTCCTGCTGATGCAGAGACAGCCTTTATCGTATGCTGCTGTATTTCAGAAGAGCCATTCACTCCTCAGGGAAACAGCGACAGTCAAATCCATACAACATCACAAACACACACACATAAACACACACGCATAAACACATACCCTGAAACCACAGACATATAGTCACAGAGGAAAAACCCTGTTGAATAAATTATAGAGAACAGGAGCAAATGGAGATAAAGTCTCCCATCTCTACATGTCATCCATTAGTGCCGCGCAGAGTTCAAGAGAGTGTGTGTTTGGTTGACTCTAGTGTGGAGATGTGTGGCCCTATCATCGCCTTAACCTCTTTCCAAGGATTTATTTGATCTGTGCAGCGTCACTGTAGTAAGCCTTGGGTTGCATTATAACTTAATGATGCTCAACTAACGGTCATAAAACACTGCAAACACACCAATGCTTATCCTATATGCATCTGGCATTAAATGAGAATAGAATGAAGACACAATAGCCAGGATTTAAATGTAATGACCCTGAGTCGCAAACTGTTTCAGACCAATCTGGAGAAATGTTTTACAAACTGAAACAAAAAAAATAAGTGTCTCTTGGAGACTTTTTTAAGACACATATTACTGTAAGTCTGCTGAGTTTTTCCAAACAGCAGGATGGTGTAGGTGGGGCTGACTCAAAATATAAAACAGGACTCGTGTTCACCCAAACGAGGGGTGTGTGTGGACAAGAGTGTTACTCACTGCTGTGCTTTCAATAATCTCTGAATGACAATGAAGCCGTGGTATATGGAGACGGATTGCCTCACAGTTTTATGATTTCACAGCAAAGTGGGCAGATCTAATCTCTATTTTTTTGTATCATTTGGAGAACATTGTGTTGGTGTTAAAGACAAACAAATAAAACATCATCATACCTTCCTGAGTCCCAAGCTTTTGTTTGGTGTGCATTCTTACTGTTTGACATTATAAGGATCTGATTACGGTGGCCCAGAAGGTTCAACGAAATACAAAAGCAACAACACAACACTTTGACTTTTGTTGTTGTGTTGTGGCTTTTGTTTTCATTGAACCTTCTGGGCCACCGTACCTTATGAATTAGAAAACAAGCATTGTTTTTGGAAAATAACTGTTCAGAAAAAAAATGTAATGTTAAAATAAATAAATAACAATTAGTCTTCATAAATCACATGCAGTGAAACCAATGCCTTAATATGAGGACGCCTCATTTCAGGAGGTAAAGAAATTTTGAATAAAATCTCAATATTTGATATATCTCTTTAAGATTTGACTAAATATTTGCTTTTGAAAGGTCACAGTCATTTTCTTTAATAAATCTGAAAGAAAAAGCAGGTCGGTCAGGATATTAAACTGGTAAGGTATAAATCTGAAAGGTAACGCCTCCAGCTATTGCTGCCAGTCTAGATCATCACATCATTAATTACTGGAGGTACGAATGTGGAATAAAGGCTGAAGCCAGAAGGAACCAGACTAGGGACAGGTATGATTTAAATCTCTTCTTTCGTGTAAGCAGATGGACCCTTTTCTGACTATAAAACAACAAAAACCACAGTCATTTTTTTTCTAGATATTGTTTCCTGTTGATTTATGTAGAAATTGATAATCATTTTGGTTTTACTTTTGAACAACTAATGTAGGTGGAGATTCTACGAGGGATGATAAAAATATACACTGAATATTTTGATGATGTATTTGGCTGTTTTTTAATCTCATTCAGGAAGCTAAATCTGACAAATCAAACGTTATTTCTAAATATAATAATGCAGAGATGAAATCAATAGTTTTAGTACAATAACAGCACCGCAGAGTGAAAGAAAACTCCACGGCTTTCTGGCTCGAAACTCCCTTAGAAAGACAAATTATGAGTATGAGGCGGATGATGGCGATGATGGATACAGACTTTGTTGTAATCATTATCATTGCTGTTATTATCAACATCATCAATATTGTAACCCTCTATTTCTTCCTCTCTTCAGACGTGCAGCACAGACACATAAGCACAAACACAAAACGTCCTCTGGGCTTTCTCCTCTTCATCCAAAACAATACATCATTCCGTTCTTCGGTGTCTATCTTAAGCCCGATTTTTAGGATGTGTCTAAGAGATGTATGTTCTTTGTAATTTAGAAAAAAAAGGCCAGACTGAGTCTGCCATTTGAGGAAAAAGAAGATCAAAGTGCGATGGTTTCCTCTATAGTCGGTCTGAACACACAGTTCGGATCATGATGTAATTTTTCCACAAAAAATGTCAATATGATATAAAAAAACTCAACGTGTGACTACAAATCTCAGTCGTATCCAAGAGAGATGGGCATTAGGGGCGCAGTGAGCTCTGGAAAATAAATTTTCAACATAAAGTTGTGCTTAAGTTGAAAAGAAGTAATCAAGGCTTTCTGCCTTTTGTTGCAGGGATTATTATTTCCACTTTATTGCCATCTTATATTTTGCATTACCTGCTGGGAATCATTTAGTATCTCATCATATATTTCACATCATTCAGTCCAATAAACCTTTAGTTGTGCCTTTGGGGTTCCATCAAAGACCTACTCAACTATTTCTCCTCTCTCTTTCTTTCTCTATGAACTCCCTCAGTAAAAAAAATAAAGTCCCTCTGTCAGTGAGTATTGGTCCAACAAATCAAGACTAATGTCAGTGTCTTCTGCTCCAGATCTCAGCATATTTTGACCTGCAGGTCACAATACATCACCCTCTGGAACTGACCAGAAATGCATGTCAGACTGAATCAATAGGGTGAACGGCCACTCGTTCAATTAGAATCTTTGGTCGGGCCGGGCGCTGTGTGTGGATCACAGCCTGGTGAATACGGGCTCCCAAAGGAGCAGTAAGTGCTGAAATCAGCTTAGCTGTGCCTGCCATTTGTCATTATCTAATGGTAAATCCATGTGTGTCTGGTAGGAGGCCCTCACCAAAAAACAGAGGGATGAGATAGATAGATAGATAGATAGATAGATAGATAGATAGATAGATAGATAGATAGATAGATAGATAGATAGATAGATAGATAGATAGATAGATAGATAGATAGATAGATAGATAGATAGATAGATAGATAGATTATAGATAGATAGATAGATAGATAGATAGATAGATAGATAGATAGATAGATAGATAGATAGATAGATAGATAGATAGATAGATAGATAGATAGATAGATAGATAGATAGATCATGTTTTTTTTACATGTTTGACAATGTGTCCGAGCTACACTTCCAATAAAAAGTAAGATTGTGATGAGATAAAATGAATGAATGGTGGGCATTAGGATGGAATATAATTATCTGGAACAAAGACAGCAATTCTCTAATTCTATCAGTTATCTAATATGGCTCTTGATTAAATTGGAGTGCAGCTAAAGCTGTACTTTATATGGTATCAATTAACACATGTTCCAGCTTTGGGCGAAACTTTATGAGTTCTCACAAGGTTTTTTGGATTATTGTCTGTATTTAAGTGCATGTCTGTAGAGCCTATAAACACTGTCACTTACAGCCAGACAGATTTTAATACAGACATCAATATTATAATTTGATGTTCTTTTTTTAAATTAGAGGTCTGCTGTAGGGTGTTTAATCTTCATTTTGCTTTTCCATAAGAGACCAAACATGCCTATCTAAAAGCTCAGTGGTGCAGAAGTGATTGTTTAGGTGAAGAATAAAAGTATAGCATATATGAAACACTGCAGCTTGTAGCGTTGAGCTTGATATATTGTCCCCTGCAGTACAATTATAGTCAAAACAATTTAATTTGTTTTTAAAAAAGATTTCAGAGACCTTGGTATTGCAATATAAATTTCACGGCTCCAAAAGGATGCAGGATATAAAAAAAAATCCACTGCAAAATGGAATTAGTGCAATCAGGGGAGATCTGGAATTAATATCTCTGATTAAGTGCCTGAATGAATCAGCCTTTAGAGTCCAAAGAGATTTCTAGAGGGAGGGGAGGGATGAGATGCATTCTAAAAGATGAAAGGCTGACAGATTGGGCTATAGAGGAAAAACAGAGTAACAAAGACAACATGGGAGGGGAAGAGATGGAAGATGCAGTCCTATGGCTTTTTGTTTTGCTCAAGCCAGACTTTGATTAAATGTTTTCCACAAGGGAGTGCTATCTCTTTTATAATGCCCACAGATTTACCACCATCCCTTTAGATTTCAGCACACATTACAGCTGTCAGATAGTTAATTGGATGGTGGTAAATGTCTTAGCCTCATCAGAAAACCACTGTTAAAAAACATCATTATTATACATATATCTAATATTATAAAAGGTTTGTAGTTGTTATTGTTATTAACTATTCTCAGATTAGCTCAATCTATTTTTATACAGCACAATTCAATTCACAGCCAAATTAATTTCAGAGCAATAGATTACAAAAGAGCCAAGTCCAATTCAAATCCAGGTACATTCACTCCACTCTAATCAAATGAAAATAAAACCCACTACAATTAAATACATTTACAGATCCATGTGCAAACAGTCCATTTCGATCTATTTATAACAATAAATAAGTACAATGAGTTTAGCAATTATATAGAAAATAAGAAAAACTCAGATGGCAGAAAGTAAATAAAGAAACAGAAAACAAACACAGCTAAAAAGACTGATTGTTGTTTTGTGTAAAAGTAAATAATATTACCCATTATAGATAGTACCCCCCAAAATAAGGACGGCGTCACGTGAGGGTTATGAAGGTTGCTCCAAAGTTTAGGTGAAGTAATGGCACGTGATTTAGCTGTTTAAAGATGGCGTCTGTCTACTTTGGAGACGGGTCGATTTGGAAATTTGCATCAGTGATCCTTAAGGACCCAACTACAAAGAGGAAAGCTGCCATATTAAAGGGCTCCAACCTCCTGACTTTCAGGACTTTTCAGTTTGGGATTACATGATTCCTTTGCCAGGAACATTTTAAAAATCTTGCCACACTTGACCACTCGTAATTCCATGTGCTTATTTCAGGCTAAAACCAACATTTGACAATCAAACAACAAAGGCAATAAAATATATGAACAACATCAAACAATGCAGGGAAATAATCCCGATGAAGGGTGCAGCAGAAATGAAATGAGTGAGAAATAGAAAAACCTCAGAATTGGAGAAAACGTGAATAAATATCAAGATGAAAAGGCAAGGTGGTTCCCAGGAACCTTTGAGCAAATGTTTTGTGAGCAAGAAAATCAAGAGACACATTTAAGAGGGAATAGAACAGAAGAAGTATTTGTACATATATCATGTATGCAGTCTTTATTCATTCCATTTCTTGGTGTGATGGATGTGATGGTGAGTCACTGGGTGTGTGTTTTTCCAGAAACAGATGAGTGCAGTAGTAGTTGAAGTGGCAAACTGACAAATTAGATTAATTTCCTCCTTCTGTTCTTTCCACAGATTGTTCTCATTTGGACTTTTCCTCCTGAAATTAAACAGCAGGCTTCAAATGGTGTTTCATTTGGTGCAAGAACTGACTTCTGGGTAGTTTCATATCAGCCTTATGAGAGTGTAATTTCTGCAAATATTCACAACCTTCACTTCTGAGCTCTTTTTTTATTCATCACTACAACCAGCGATGCTTTTCCATGCACTTTCTCCCTTTATTGGATCTTTATTGATACTAATCCTCATTTTTATCTTCTAAATCGTTCTGTAAAGATCTTTTACATTTTGTGTTAGACAAACGGAATCTAGTTATATCACAGCAAAAAAGATGGGATAACCTTTAAATGAATAATTTAGGTAAAGTATCAGCTTTTGAAAAAAAATGTATTTTTTTAAATATTCCCATCTGGTTTTAAAAAATGCTGCATGTCTCTTTTGTCCTGAGTCATTGCTTTGAAAAGTAAACATTTTGTTTATTTATTGATAAATAGGATGGCATTTTAGATGGAGAGGTTAAACTATTAGCTGTTTTTCAGACCCAGATTCATCTATAAATAGCATCCTTGTTGTTTATTTTGCAGTATAAGATTGAGATTAGGGGATGTATTCATCCAAGAGGCAGTGGTGTGAAAATGTTTGAATAATTTAATAAATACATTACTTAGACCAGTGTTTTTCAACCTTTTTTGAGCCAAGGTACACTTCGTCGTTGAAAAATATCACAAGGCACACCGGGGGTGGGGTGGGGGTGGTGGGGTGGTGGGGGG
This sequence comes from Callopanchax toddi, assembly GCA_006937965.1. NCBI lineage: Eukaryota > Metazoa > Chordata > Actinopteri > Cyprinodontiformes > Nothobranchiidae > Callopanchax > Callopanchax toddi. The sequence goes on from SSNR01000114.1 coordinate 1,372,376, forward strand.
GGGGGTGTTACTAACCTAACAAGAATTACTAAAGCCTGTCACAACTTCCCTCAGAAGCCCAGACAAATCAGATGAGATGAGCTCTGAGCTCATTGATGGTTGATAACGTTATCGGATGAATTTTATCCAATTAAACATTTTTAAGACTAAAACACACTGATCTGTCATCAGAGGTCTGTCTCCTTTAACTCTACAGCTGTTTTCTCAGGCTCACTCTGTTTTAATAGTTTTACTGTAGAAACCTTCTCATCTCCTGACAGTAAAGGATTACATTTAGTTTACAGGTGACCTGATTAAATCATCAACTCTCTTTTTTACTATCAAATAACTTTAAACTGATTTATTTCACCTGTCAAAAAGTGATTGTAGCATCCAGTTTATCAGTAATCTGCCTTAAAATTATTTTATTTCCCTACTGTTAATTTCAATATCCACGTCATAGGACTCTTTTATCATGTTTTTGTTTAATAAAACTATTTTTGGAGGAATTGAACATTAGTATTAATGTAAGTCTCTGAAAACAAAGACAAACCTCTGATACAATCATTGACAGATCATTGTGTTTTTAGTGTTGATATTGTTTGATATATTGAATTTTAAGCTGCCAGTGATTATGCTGAGAAACGCAGCTTGAGCGGCGCGCGCTGCCATATTCACGCTATTGAGAGGCGCGTGCACACTGAGTTTGGAGGTGATCAGATAATGTAATCCATCCTTCAGCCAAAGTGAGGAGACATGGCAGAAAATAACCAACGGGCTGCTCAGACCGTCAAAAATAAACTGTTGTGCTAACTTCTAAGAGGTTTTTTTTTATTTTTTACTTGACTTATTTATTTATTTATTTAGCTGAATGCTCGGAGGATCAAAGTAAAACGATGTTGGCCCAGCCCAGTGTCAGTGGACCCGCTGATCTCCTGGTTTAATGGACCAATCAGATCAAAGTATGAATTTAAAAACGTCTGGACCGTCGGTTCACCAGAGACCCAGATCTGCTGACGCGGAGCGTGGCCGGTGTTCTGCCCAAACTCTGCCAAGTTTTTGCCGTGGGTCCACGACTCGCTTGGCGGCGACCCCTCCCAGCCGAACATGTCCGAACCACAGACTAGATGCGGTCCAGTTCGGGGGAGGAGGGGTTCCAGATGCCGAGCGTGTTGCGGGCCGCGGGAGCTTCTCAGGGGCAGATGCGTGTCTCCCTCTGGCACCAGCTCGCTGCCTGGTGCTGTCGCTGGACCCGGTCCAGGTCCTGGATCTGCTGCGCGTCTGACCCCAAACAGAACCTGAGTCTGCCATTTGGCGATGACTGGCACAGACGCGCGACAATGGAATATTATTTGTAGATAATCATTTAGTTTTAAAAAAATTTTTTTTAGACCAATAGGTGAAATTGAATAATTTCCCGCGGCACACCTGAAGATCTCCGCGGAACAGTGGTTGAAAAACACTGACTTAGACATGTTTCTGTCCACATAATGTGACCTCAGTGGCATGTATTGTTACTAATCTTATGAGTAATTTAAACAAGTGTAATGTGATGAAATGGATGCAGAACTGTTTACAGAATGTGGTTATTTTTAAACTTTAATGCAAACTGACTTTTAAACTTTTACCAGCGCTCTGTTGCAAAAATAACAGCAAATCTGTTGAGGTTCATCTGTTTAAACCATGAACAAAGTTGTGTTGTGACACAGTGCCTTGATAAGTGTTATTCAAACCTAACTTACAGTGAGTGGCTTCTCATTTCTTAAACATTTATCTCACATCCATTGTTCTGTACTCGCCAGCCCAACATGCATGTTTTTAGATTGTGAGAAGAAGCCCTAGTTCCTGGAGAAAACCCACGCAGACACAAGGAGAACATGCAAATTCCACATTAAAAGGTCTGAACAGCCAAAGGCTCCGAACACAGAGCCACTGTGCTGCTCAGCAGTGAGACTCTTGTCTTTAATAAGAGCTTTTAGTGGGAAAAAGAAAAGCAATGCTGAGCAGAAACTAATGTTATGACAGCATTCTGAGCATATTGGAGCACTGCAGTGGTGACTGCATGATGTAATCAAAAATAAAAGCAGCCCAAGAAAATTAATATGATTCTTTTTTCTGGAGTATATTAATTCATTTCTTTCCCCATAATGATTAGTTTGTATATTTATTGCTTAAAATACTCATTAAATTGAATGATTTTTAGATTTTATTGACGTAGGATGAGAGATGGTTTTATATTTTTGGGGGATTTGCTAAAACAACAGGTTTTATTACAACAAAAATTCTATTCGTTAATCTTTTTTTTTTTTATCCCAGACTAAAGATGTTTTACTATCTAGGATTTTGTTTTTTAAGTTTTCCTTATGTAGGATGCTAACTAATACATGTACCTTTTATTACTTTTTACAAATCAATTCTTCCCTTTTGAAATCAGCAGTAAAACGTATTTACATTCAATATAATTTAATCATTTCAATTTGCCAAACATCCCTCACACGCACATTTTATTTATAGTCTTACTTTGGTTTCTTGCACAGTGGCATAACTGCTGCTGCAACACATTCTTCAATACACTCTAATGTACACGTGAGTGTGACACCATACTCTGAGTCACATCTTTATTTTAACTTCAGATAATTCTCCTTTACAAACGATGACTCATCTGCAACTTTCAGAACCAACTTCTGATTAGTATCTCTCCTCCCACGAGGTGAACAAGATACCTGCATTTTACAAAACAAGAACAAGCCTTGAAGAAAAGCAGATTTACTCATATGCATCTTAGAAATGAGAGATTAAAAACACTTTTGCTACTTTACTCCTAAAACAAAACTTTTGCATGAACTGTTTCTCCATACAGTAATTTTAATGTCTTCACATTCTCTGTTAATAAATGCAGTTTCTCTCTGCTTTCAAGTATATGCATGAGTCTGTGTGGAGATAAACAATATGCCTTTCACTTTTTTTTGCAGTAAATACCAGAACTTTGTCTTCACTTATCCAAAGTTTCACTTCACATTTGACACAGAGGAACTCAAGAGCACAACAGTTGAACAATTTCTGAGCACATGCAAATCTGTTTCCACATACTGAAACATATTTTCACCCAGCTCGCTGAAAAATTTACATGGCTACATTTCACAGTGACGTGCAAAAGATTTCTCATTGAGCTACAACTATGATGCATGCAAGAAAGTGTATCTGCTTCCCATCCCTCTGGAGCTGGAACGCTAAGCGGATTTACAGTACGATGTCAACACTAAGCAGAACATTGATTACAGGTATCAGGGGTGAAACTGATAATTCAGAGAAATACTGATGAGCTATCTGAACGAGGATGTAATACAAAGACTAGATTGCGATGCTTTGTATTATCGTGTTAAATAAAAGCTGTAAAAATGAGGGGAGGATTAAAAAATTCAAGTGATGATGTTTATTTAAACGTGTTAATCTGTACATTTCCAGACGTAGACGTGCTTTAGCTATAACTCATAATGTGAATCAGTGGAGCATGACATAAGCACTTTCAGCTTTTAAAATTAAAAATAGTGATGCTTAGTTAAATACTTAAACTGACAAGGAGAAAGAGGATGATCCAAACACACACAGACACAAATGAGACTTGCTTTTTTCTGTCAAGTTTTATAGGCAGATTTGTCATGAACAATAAGTCTTTAGGCTCTCTTTTAAAAAAAATCTGCCTCTCAGTGCCATCCAGAACAGCCTCACACTGGACTGGAGTTTCACTGCCTGGCAGCTCCAGCTGGTTTGCTCTGCCAGATGTGCTCACACTGAGTACAAATGCTTTACTGCAGAAAATATAAGCAGCATTGTACTATGTACCTTGACACTAGTAACGTAAAAGGAGCACTTAGAGGACATCAGCAGAATGATGCATCCAACACTGAAGAGTGTAAGTAATTATGAAAATGGATGTGCCTATTGTGGAGAAAAATGATTGTGCAAAATACAGCTTGAGTCAACTTGCACCGGAATTTTAATCACTTATTTGACAAACCAAAACTTATTTTTGACTGATGCACAGATTTTTCAAATAAAGTTGGAACTGCACTGCTTTGGATAGGAAAACTACACCACACTGCTTTCTTCTGTTGCTGAAAAGTAGAGTCATTATATCTGTGGCTTAAAACTTATAATGGACCCAGTTTACAGGGACAATCATCCTGATTCAGCTTGCTACTGGAATTCTAGTTTTTATATATGCCAACGGCTTCAATTAGCATCTGAGAACCCACTCACCTCAAATGACAAAATAAGCATTAATTGGGCTAAAAATGTGAAAGAAAGGTTTTGGGAACAAGAGCAATCTTTTTCACACATGGATTGTTCAACATAATCTAGACCTTAATCCCTCTGAGAGCCTTTAGAAAGTGCTGGAGCAAACTTTATAAAGGTCTGATTTGTCTATTTTCAGTACAAATAAAATACAATTTCATTGAAAAAAATTTAAATTAATTTAAAATAAAATGAAAAAGCTAATCTGGCTGAAAAATATTTCCATGACATGGAGTAATATCAACTTAAAACATGGCAATGATGCATGTGTCTCCTGGGTAGAGTTAAAGCATTCACAAAACAATTTAAACATTCTGACTTTTTATGAGTAAAATCCTTGTTAAAGCAGCAGCTGTGCAGAATCAGTGAATAAAAAAGCATTGAATCAGTGATATGTCCACAAAGGAGCTGTCTGCATAGGTTGCTTTAAATTAAATATGCACAAAATATGTAAATAACACAATTTCAAAGTTTACACAAACAGTTTAATTATATACACCTGGCACACAAAATAAGAACATTTGTGTTTTGTTTTTTTTGTGCAACTGAAGGCTATTTGTTCACCCTTACAGATATAAGATGTAAGAATTGTGCTCATGTGTTATTTATTTTATATTTATTTAACCTTTAATTAACCAGATGAGTCGATTGAGAACTCATTTACGATGACGATCTGGCCAAGAGGCAGCAGCAATAGTGACATAACTAGCTTTACAACAAAAACAAACAAACAACAAACGCTACAACAAGATAAAAACCGACATATACTGTTCTCATATACATTGTATGCAATGAATTAAGTTGTTGAAGGTAGATAATGGGATGTAGGTGGTGCGCTTTAGTGATTTTTGCAGCTCATTCCAGTCCTTTGGAGCAGCAAACTGAAATGCGGAGCGGCCAAAATAGGTGCGGGCTTTGGGAATGCCCATATGATGAAGTTACTGAGCGTAAATTATGGTTGGAAGTGCTGCATCAAAATCAACCAAATGCAAATGATCTGACATTCATGCTGAGTGTGTATTTGGTAAATGCAGAAGAAAAATAATAATGTATTTGTCCCTTGTGAGAGGAATGTATATTGTTGCAACAACAAAGACATTGATGAAGACATAAAATGTGTTGGTTTTTACCTTTTTAGACAAAAGTACGGCCCTAATGTACATCTGGTGATGTGCCCAAAAAAGTTGAAGAGAGGAAGCGGAGAGATAACTACATGGAAAGTTAACGCTGCTTTTGAAAAAGCTCTCTCTCTCACGCAGTAGGAGGAGGTTGTCTGAAGAGGTTATTTATTTTTCATCTGGAGATAGAAACTGAAGAGCAGTTGGGAGAGCCCCTGTGGAATTACTGACTGGAGATGTATCCTCCCGGGGCTACTGTCTCTCTCTTCTCCTTCTTTCTCCCACTTCTGCTCAATTTTCATCTCCCACATTTCTGATCTTTGTGAGGGAGCTGCCACTGCTTCTCTGGGAGAAGAGGAAAAGAAGAAAAAAGAGAGGAGCTGTTCATTCTCAATACCGTCTTTGCCTGCCTCACAGTCAAACTTCATTCATCCCACACTCCTGTGGACCGCAGAGCTCTGGTTGGCTTCGCTCAGCTCTAAATGAGCAGGAAGGTTCTTCAGGCTCCTCCCAGTATTGTTGGTTCTTATGTGGGAAGCAGCTTTTTATCCCAACCCTCCTCATTAACAGCATTCCCATTACACCCCAGAGTCATTAAAAAAGACATTTGTCTTCCATGCACTGCCCCCTCTGGTGTTTTCCTTTCATCATTCCGTTTCTTTGTTCGGATGAACTTAAGGTGTGAATGTCTTGGCTGACACATTTTCTCCATCAGGACCAGAGTGAATTATTGGGTGTCAGGGAAGTGGGGCCACATAAGCTTCCTAAAGCTGCCTCTCCACGGCCTGTTCCAGGTATTCTGGTGTTGTCATGGGAGCCAATGAAAGGCTGCTTTACTGTTCACTGTTTCGCTTAATGAACTAAGGTGTCAAATGCATTCTTACATTAGGGCCATTTGGGAGGTTCCCCATTGTTGCAAAAAAAGGAGACTAAAAATAAGGAGCCCTGTAGAAAGTATGCAAGGGAGCTCATTCTAAGACCAATCTAAGACAATCCCTCCTCCAAGTTATTGTCCAGGGAAGGTTAGAAGGCCTCTGGCAGTGCATGGTTTGAGCAAGTGCATAATTAAGATGACATTGTTGCTACAGTAAAGTGATGTTTAGCTGCAGAGTTTCCCTAAAAGAAATCTCACCTGGACCCTAGAAGCTTGTCCTTTTACCAATTTGTCTTTTCTGACTATCATGAGATAATAAAACTCTTGTTTTTAGCTACAAAGGCGTGGCGAAACGCAGAGCATTCCCATTTCTATTGAGGCACAGGGTGGTTGAAAGAGGATACTAATGCAGATAACTTTATTACACCTCAAACAAAAACAAGCTGAGGCTCCACTAATCTCCCAATCTCCCTCACACCAGCAATGACAAAATGCACAGAGCTTTTACTTAAAGCCACTAGCTACAATGGATGAAGAAGAAATGAAATTTGCACCCCCTGAAATGATAAAGCCCTTACATTGCGTGTCCTCTTTGTCTATCCCTCCCCTTGCCTGCCTCCTTAACCTTTATGTTACGCTGAGTTCCATCCCCCCACCTAGTTAACTTCATAGGTTGGAGAGGAAGACTGCTGAGGATGCAGGTCTATAGAGAAACAGGCATCAATTAGACTCTAAAGTGCACTTTATTTATTTATTTTTGTGCCCCATGCCAAATTAAATTAAGCTATAAAAAACACGAAATGGAAAAGCAGTGAACTTTAATTATTGAGGCTAAACCTCAGCATGGGTCACTGCTCGCTGTTCTGCAGACTACCCTAACAATGCACGAGTGTAGGATCACCGTTTTGATCCCACCATCGTTCAAACGAAAGCCCTCCCTGGGTCTGGCTCTGCTGGATGTCTTTTGCTGTTAAAGTTGAGTTATTCTTCTTAACTGTCTCATGATGGAGCAGTGAACTCAACCATGAAATCTGGTGCCTTTATAGCTAAACAACTTTTTACAAATTGGCTTGTTATAAGTGCTCAAATTGAATTATAATTGAATTGTGTCGGAGTATTTAGTTGGGATAAATTGATTTATAATCGCATTAAATTGAACTGTTTGAGAGATGATCTCTTCAAAAGGTCCAGTTCCTTTTACCCAGTGACAGCTTGCATTCACCTACCTCTCATCAATGTCACACACTCAAGACTCAAATGTTAAAAACTCATGTTTTGGGGGTCAAGATGACTATACAAAATAAATGCTCATTTATAAGAATGTCTTTGGGTTTGTTTTCATCCAAAGAACATTTCAGACCTATGCTTAAAAAACTCTCCAGCTTTTAGCTCTAGTTTATGGAATCTGTTGTGTTTTTTAAAAGTATCCGTAAGAATACTTTAAAAAATAACCCAGCTGGACATCAATTTATTTTTCCTCTTTTAGAGCAGATCCACTAATCAGTTTTCAAAATTTCTCCTGCATGTGGAAGGGTAGATAGACTCCCTTCATCCATGGCTGGGCTAACAGAAACCTCTCGCCGGGTGGTCCGGTGTCTTTCTAACCCTGGAGTTCCATTTATTCACACTAACAATCCATTTTTCCTACATATTTGGTCCAAGAGATTCACGTTGTAGAATGTTGTTGCTTTGGATTGGATGGCCCAGACCACTGCTTCTGTGTTCTCCGTCAAATCCCGGTGGACAGAGGAAGGGATGATTATCAACTTCCTCTTATTGGACTCCGTTTTCTATTTTCTTTAGTAGTTCTCTGTGATTTTATATTTTATTTTACATTTTATAAGTAATGTGTTTGGGATACTCTTAATTATTTTAGAATAAGTAACTGAAAAGTGTTTTTTATGGCTTAAATTTAATTTTTTGTCATTAGGATTAAAGGGACAGATGTGTTTCTGTAAAAATTCTGTAAACATTAAATATCTTAGACAGCGTTCTAAAACTCATTTGTTTAGATATTTGTTCTGACTGGACAGATGAGCCTGAATGTGCTCAGGCATAAAATGTTTCTGATGCCCTGAAACAACTCTAGACTCAATTTATTTTTGCAGTTCATGTAAATGTAATTTTATAAACTTTTACACCATCCTAAGTTTCACATTGACATATTTATATATATATGAATATTTGTATTGGAAATGGGTTGGGACATTTTACTCAATGTTTTTGTGCCTGGAGTTTCATGATTTTCTGCCAGAACAACTAAAATGTAAAATTTATGGCAACATAAATGTCTATAAAAGTGGGTCGTGCCTCAAGTTTCAACTTAAAAAAACTTTTTATATCCTAAAAATAGAATTGGAATGTTCTCTATAACAAAAAGGAAGCCACACATGTTGACCATGAGCAGTTTACATATGTTTGTCTTTCTTTGTGAGTTTATTTCTGCATCCACTTTTTATGCTTGTTTTTAATTTGGTTAATATGCACACTGAATAGGGTAAGAAGCTCGGACATCCGGGAGAGACTCGGAGTAGAGTCGCTGCTCCTCCATATCGAAAGGAGCCAGTTGAGGTGGTTCGGGCATCTGGTAAGGATGCCTCCTGGACGCCTCCCTCGGGAGGTGTTCTGGGCATGTCCTGCCGGCAGGAGGCCCCCAGGTCGACCCAGGACAAGCTGGAGGAAATACATCTTCAGTTTGGCCTGGGAACGCCTGGGCGTCCCAGCTGAGGAGCTGGTGGACTTGGCCGGGGAGAAGGTGGCCTGGGCTGCCCGACTTGGAATGCTGCCCCCGCGACCCGGACCCGGATAAGCGGAGGAAGGCGAGGCGAGGCGAGGCACACTGAATATAACAATAGAGATCAAACAACTCTGATGATCTAACAGAAGCTCCAGAGAGACTCGACGGGAAACAGATTAAACATGATAACTGTGCCTGTGCATCCCCTGTTGATGGGGTAACGTTGTAACACACAGGACACAGAGAGGAGGGAGAAAGGACATGCAGCTGATTCCCTTCAGTTAGTATTTGTTTGTTTGTTTTGTTTTCTGGGACGACTGCCAGGTCAGATGGCACAGCAGTTAATGGTTTCTGTAAAACCTTTCTACTTTTTTTTCCCAGTTTTTTTTCCCTGACACTTACTGGAAGATTTGTGGAAGGTCTTGATGAAACTTCAAAGTTAGCTCTACGTTTCTCTACTGTAACTCCATGAATGCAAAAGTTATGTGTGACAATAAATCGTTTATTAATTGAAGAAAATTGTTATATCTGGTACAACCTCTAAGACATTTATGCTGACTTTACCACTCATGATGATCTGATTTATAAAATGTGCACCAAAATGGTCTTTTAGAGTTGAATACACAAACATAGATGGACATCTGAGCTCAAGTTTTTTTTTTAAAGAGTTTCAAACTCAAAAACTTCAGTAGGAGGAGATTAAAATGATTTACAAGATCACGGCCCATTTTTCATATTCTGCACCTTGAAAGTTTACCCATTTTCACCAATAAACACCAGATATGTTGACGGAAAAAGTGAAGATGATTTGATTTGGGCTCCAGTTGCTGTTCACACACAGAGACTTCACAGTGGGAGACTTTCTGCTGGAGAAGTGGTCTCACTGTTCGAAGTGTTAAGGGAGGAGGAATGGTGGAGTGTCTGTCTATAGCACACAGGAGGAGGGACACAGTGCTTAGAGGGTGGTGTAGAAATCACTTTGTTCAACTTTAGCATGTCCAGACTGGCAGATGACACAACTCCATCACAGTTTTAAAGCTGCACTCAGTAACTTTCAAACAAGCTAAGTATAGTTAGCTATTTTACACAAAGACGTCTCAGAACTCTCACCCCTCCATGCTGCGCCTCCCCCGGATATGGCACCATGCATTGCCACCTTAACTAAATAGTCCAAAACACCAGTTGTTGAAATGCCAAGCCAATGTTCACCCTTTCCCTCTTTCTTTCTTCGTCCAAACGTTTTTAGTTTGCTGCTAGCTGAACAGGTGTTTTTGTTTTTGGGACTTTTTGGTATTTTTTCCTAAACTTGAAGCGCTAGCAGCCAGTCGTTTCTCTCATTCTCTCACTTCTGGGATGTTCTGCTGAAAAATGTGCCAGCACACATGAATGGAGGATAAAAAGAAGTGCGGAAGTGAAGCGCTTCTGCGAGACAGACGACTGAATTGTCCAATAGTTGCTTTCAGTCCGAAATGTATGATCGGCTGAGGTTTTCAGACAACTGTGAGAAAACCACTTTATTAATTTTCTTGCGTTTTTTTAATCGTTACAATATATTTATAGCAATACTATGTTAGAATGTTATTAAGAGGCATGAAATAAAAAGCGTTTTCAGCTAATTTGTTTTGCAAATTACCTATAGCACCTTTAACCCCATTTGTTAAAAGTAGTGACAGTAAATCAGCCTAAGGAAGTGGATCGTTTCTTTTCCTAAAACATGATCATTCATTTTGACATTTTGATCCCTAATCAGCAATCATCCTCTAGTCTATCTCATACAGGTGAAACTCAAAAAATTGTGCAAAAGTTCATTTATTTTAGTAAATGCCAGACATTTAATTCAACTTAAAAGGTGAATCTAATATATGAGACTCATTACATGCAAAACAATATATTTCAAGCCTTTTATTTGTTATGATTTAATGATTATGGCTTATAGCTCATGAATACCCCAAATTGAAAATCTCAGAAAATTAGAATATTGTGAAAAGGTTCAATATTGTAACCATGAAAAAAATCACACTAGACCCCCTCCACAAGGAGAGAAAGCCTCAAAAGGTCATTACAAAAGAATTTGGATGTTCCCAAAGTGCTGCATCAAAGCACATCAATAGAAAGTGATGTGGAAAAAAAGGCGCACAAGCAGCAGGGATGACCGCAGCCTGGAGAGGATTGTCAGGACAAGGCCATTCAAAAGTCTTGGGGACCTTCACAAGGAGTGGACTGAAGCTGAAGTGCATCAAGAGCCACCACACACAGACGGATCCTAGTAATGGCCTTCAAATGTCGTATTCCTTTTGTCAAGCTGAACAACACACAATGTCAGAAGCATCTTACCTGGGCTAAAGGAAAAAATAAATGGTCTGAAATGTTGTCTTTCTTCATCATCATCAGTAGATGAAAAGTGTGAGGACCTTTGATAACAATAAAATACAGACTGTAGGTATGAAAGGACCTGACCTTTTCTAATTTGTTGTCCCTCAGCATGCAGCAGCTCACTGCTCAGTTTAAACAAATGAAACCCCAGCAATCCTCAAGTTTAATTAACGATGAAGCAGAATATTAGTGGGGACATACAATCAGAACACAACTAAATTGGATCATAGGGAAATTACTTCAGAGTCAACGGTGAAGCCATTACAGGTGAGTGTTCTGAGGCTGTTCCCCTGGCATGCAGCCAGTTTTAGTTTGTCGTGCACATGAGTGCAAATATTAAACTGTTGTTTTTGTGTTCTTCTGTTGTTTCAGGTGGGTTTGTTAATTTGTACCAACCTGCATTGTTGACAATATATCTGGATATGGTTTATGCTGTTAATGCCAGGTGTGTGAAGTTGTGCACATACTTGTGCATCTGTTATTTAGCTGGTGTTTATTAATATCACAGTATCAATGTTTTCCTGCAAATTGACAGTTTCATTTATAAGCTCTATACCATTACAGTTATGATTATTAATATTATTCAGGTAATCCAAGCTAGTGGATAGTCATATTTGCTTTCTAAATGAGATCTTTAGGAAAATTAATATAAAGTGTTTTTGTGTTACAAGACATTTTATTCTCTCTCTGTGGGTTGCCATGGTAACAAAATAGTCATCAGTAATGCTGAAGAAATGCTAAGTCTGGCTTTAGAGATTACAACAGTAAATTATTTCTAGCCTTTTTTTTTAAACTGGGGAGCCTCAATTTATTTCTTCCAAAAATGACAATTTCTTTCTTCATGGACCATGTGGTCAGTTAGCTGTTGTTTCACATGTTGTCCTCCCTGCTTTAGTTGAAGCATTTCTACTTACTGAAGCTGACAGTCTGCATTTAAACTCCTGGAGCACTAAAACGAATGATGATCAAACAATGTGGACCTGCATTTTTTACGTATTCCGATCCCAGATTTTCTGCTCAGACCTAAAATCCTGCATAAACACAGTAAAAGAAACATTGCATGAAAGTTGACTCTTGTGTTTTTATTGTAAGGATGATTCAGTAAATCCTGCTGCCTGCATTTTTACCTGACCAGACAGCACCGACTCACAGACGTTGGTTAAACCTCATGAATTCAGATTGTCATTTTGTAAGATAATATATGTTTCATTCTCTTCCCCCAACAACAGCCACAAAGTCTGGCTTTGAAGTGATAATGTCAAGTGCTATTGTGCGGCTTGAGCCGGATTCTGATTGTTCCTATAAGATTGGTAGTAATTGGAAAAGAAGAAGTTCTATAAAGTAACAAGATGAAATCCATTTTGGTCAAAGAATGTCTCGATGACTCAATCTTGAACCACTTGCAGCCACTCAGATCATCCTGGAAAATGTGTCACAGTACAACTAAAGTCCACAGATTTCAAAGAAAAAAGAAATGAGATCATTCTTTTTCATGTTTTCACATATATGCACCGTATCTGATGTCCCTGTTGAACAATGCCTGATTCGTGATGAATTACCGGCGTCTACAAACAAGTAGACCGATGCTCTTTCACAGCACTTCTGCTGGTCCAGTCAAGAATCCACGCAGGAGTTTGTGAATGTGTTTTTGAAATGAGTCAGTCAGAGGTATGGAAGTGCAGAACGAGGGAGAAGCAGAAGGAGAGTGCGTGTAGGGATGAAATGACCCGAATAACTGCACCGTCCGTGCCACATGCCTTCCTATTCACCCTGCAGATTTCTGGGAGTTGTGGCTGCTGAGTTTCACAGATATTCTTGAGGGCTTCTGTGATGTAATTTGTCATCAAACAAGCATGGATAAAACAAGAAAATGACACAGCTTTGTTTCAGATTCGCTAGCGAGACAGGATGCACAGGAACACATATTCCATAACAGCTGATGCCACAGCACTCGATGCGACAAGCTGCACACAGCACCATAAATGTGTCTGCACTGAAGCATCATCAGGCAGTGTGAATTCAGCCAGTAATAAATTCCTGCATGTGTGAAGAGACGAAACAGCCACCACACACAAAGTCTCATAGAAATCACAAGTATGCACTAATTAAACAAGTCAAATTACTGTGTGACTTGACCAACTGTTGATATTTATTATGCTTGCAATCAGTAAATAGTTTTATATCTATAATAGGTGAAGAATTTGATTGGTTGTAAAAGGTTTTGTGCAGTGAAGGTGAATCATTCTGCATCAAAACACCTACTACTACTTTAATAAATACTCCAGCAATTTATAGTTTAGAAGTTCTTGCAGCAGCAAGACAGAATCAAGAAAACCTGCAGAATTGCTGGGGTTAGTGTAAAAGTTCAAAGCCGTCTTTTCACACCTGCATGAAAAAGTGTGAAATGACTGCTGTGCTACATATCACACGATAGTGTGGAATTACATGAAAATGCAAAGAAATGAAAATGTACAAGAAAATGTAACACCGTGTTGCAATAACACGCAGCATGACTGTGCTGTTTCATCACACACAACTGAAAGGGCTTGTACCGTGACAATACATGATGACAAATGACACGCAAAAAACATGAAATGTGTTGTAACGTTAGAGGACGTGAATTACAACGTGACTGAACAGGATTAGTGCTTGTGCTGCCTTAGATTCAACTGTACTAAAAATATAAATACAACACAATAAGTATCAGTATTTTGACGTAAAACACAAAAAAGCTGCTGGATTCAAGAAATACAATAACAACTTTTAAAGTTATGATAGTTTTTGTGATATAAATGCAGAACAGAACTCAGCATTGACTATAGAAAATGTAGTTTTAAAACGTTCAAATGCAAATTTGATTGAGATTTTAATATAAATATTATTCACATTTTTTTATTGACACGTCTATTATAGAATTAACGTCCAGCCCTATTATAAACTGCCATTTTTAGTACTTAGATCCTCCTATTGTGTTAAAGATCTTAGTAACATATTAACTGTTGGATTCAAAACCATTAATTTGGCATCATACAGTTTATAACTCAAATAATTTGTCAATTATCATGATAAAATGATTTCCACAAAAGAAAAATAGTATTTGTTGGTGATTAACTGATCTGTATTTAAGAATTATTGACATTTATTGATAAAAATTGCTTTATGTGGTTTTAGTATTTGAAAAAGCAAAATACTAAGATCATGATGCATATTGACAAGTTTCATGTGAACTGAATTGATTCACAGCTCAAGTGATCATAAGATTAAATGAACATGATTTATGCAAAAACTAAAGAACTTGGAGCACTCGGTCAGTGTGAGTGCCAATTTTATTATTGTTGTATTTTAAAATTATATAAAACATTTAAAATATAATTATATAATTGTTAACATTAAACAGTAAATAACAAATTTTAATACATATAATTTTCAGATTATTATTTCATGTAATAAGCGTTACAAATATGCCAGTAAAATCTGAATTTTTGCAGAAAAATCACCTAAAGATTCATGGTTGCACACAAACACATGCATGCAGTCATGAGACCAATGTAAAACAGGAAAAGATTCCTAAATAAATCCTACAGCCTTCAGCTCTCTGCACAGACAGGCATCTGACTCCAACTGTTCTCACACTCACGTGTTTAAATCTCAAAATGTAAAGCGAACATAATTTTACATTTATGCTTTTTAAAAAATCTTTCGACAAATTTGGCATCACTAAACCTTCAGTTCTGACAAATTACTGGCAGGCAAATTACAGGGCTTCAGCTGGAGGCGAACAAAAGCCCAACTGAGGGACACGCTCAGCTGGCAGACATTTAACTTTAGCTAGAGACCCTGGAAGTGACTGTGTGTGTGTGTGTGTGTGTGTGTGTGTGTGTGTGTGTGTGTGTGTGTGTGTGTGTGTGTGTGCAGAGAAGAGAGCGAGACAGAGAGACTCCATGTTAGCAGTCACATCACATCACAGTTTGCAACCACATTGATTAAGAGAGTCACCATGCAAACTAATTTGGACATGAAGCAGACTAAACGATTAATGGCAACCAGTGATTTCATGTGAGGATATCAGAAGACTTAATGGTTATTCCACTGGTACATTTCAATACACTCACCGAGACACCCCCCAGCCTCCTGACTGCTTGAATTACCTTATTTATGTCTTCCACTTGTATCCACTGGTGAATAATGCGTGCTTTATGCACATGGCTGCCTATTTTGATGTGGAATCAATTATTGTGAGTGTGTATGGGTTGGAGTGGGAGAATTGCATGTTAATATGTTGTATGTAGTTTACCGTAGAGTACATGTGTGGGGGTGTTTTATTTATTTCTCTCTATTTGAGGATGTGCTCCTTGGAGAGACTCAAAGCAGATTCTTGTGTAAAAAAACCCTGAGCTACTTAGAGACTCTGAGAGCTGAAGCCATCCATCAGAGCTGGACACATCGCCCATATGCAAACAAATGAATTAAAACACTCCCCTCCCACTGGATCCCTCAGCAAGAAAAAAAAGGAAAAGAAAGAGAGGTACAGGAATGCCATATAATAAGATCGAGATTAGGAAAGTCTCTTGTGGCACCAAAGTGAAAGGACGAGCAAATATAAGGATAAATGAGGGATAAGGTCAAGTGAATTGGTTCTGCGGGGTTGAGACAAAGCCAAGATAGGGTTTAAAAACTCATCACCTATTCTGAAGTGTATAGTCCTGAGGACAGTGTGGCAGTAAGATATGTGGTTATCCCCTAAAGGGTCTGTAATCACTGAAAGTGGTTGCACAAGAAGCCAGCTCCACACAGCTGCGTGGCACTTTTTTTTTTACAGCACTGTGGAGCTGTCGTCCTCTAGGAATGATTAACCCAGAAGAGCTTAATATAGAAAAGGAAGAAGGAAATAGATGGGAGAGAAGGATGAGATGGAAAGACGGAAAGAGGGAACAGGGCAAAGAGGACATTATTGAATTCCATGGAGAGTATACTCTTTACCTCTACACATCAAACCGTGTTCGCCACCGTTTAGCAATCTGTCTGCTAATTAATCATGGACTATAATCAGTTACAGGCACTGGAAAGTGATGTGTTTGTGTGTGTTTGAAGGGAAGTGGGTGCATTGTCTGTGGTTTGGGAATGAAAAGCACAGAGAGCTTGTAAATTCTGCAGATAGTAATGCCACATATTCTAGTTTCAAACTATTCATTTTCCTGATAATAATCATCAGAGTTGTGGTTGCATTGATTGACTGCATTTCTGTCAATGTAGGAAGTCTCGTCTGCAGCTATTCTGACTAATTTTGACCCGGTGGCAGTGGCAGCAGGGGTGGGCCGGGGTATCATCTGACACAGAACACCAGCCAAGCTTGCTAGCTCACATACAGCCATCAGTGCTAATCTCCTGCTATGTGCTAACAATAGCGCTGATGTTCTGGCTTTCTGGAGGAGCTTTGCTTGCCCTGAGCCTGTCTTGTTTGTGCTATGCCCCAGCAGCCAGCTGCCTTTAGCGTTCCCATTACTGAGGGAACAGTAGCTGAAATCAGCTGGGGTATTGTTGCTTCCCTGGAATAGCTCTGATTGAAGGCACATTCTGATTCACACGAGCTGGGGAATGTGGAGGATGAGGATAAACCACTCTCTAAACCAATTACTTTGCATAAAGCACATTGAAATTAGTTAAAGAGAAAATGTGCAGCGGGATAATGGAGATAGGAGGGGAAGATGCAGCACTTAGAGTTAAACAGTAGTGAGAGGATAAGAGAGTTTGGAGGAGTTGAAGAGAAGGATCACTTTGGGGTGTAGATTAAAGACAGAAAAACCTTTCAGAATGATGCAAGACGGCAGAAAAGAACCAGAGAGAAATATTTCGAGCTGAATGGAAGATTTGACTTACACAATGCAAAAGTAAACACTATTTTAACAGTCTTTGCAAACAGCTATTGTAACTTCTCATATACTTTTACAGTAACACAGACGTTTAAGTTCATATTCAAAAGAAAAGTTGTCTATTTCCCATTGAGCAGATCATCAGACATAGTAACTACTACCTTAAATGTAGAAGTAATTGGAAGATTACGCCAAATGTTAATTCATTTTCATTCTCAACAAGTCAAATCAAATGCAATTTTTTTGCTAACCAAATCCCTGACAATCCCTCCATGTTAGGGTGTTTATTATCCTAGTCCCCCATGCTAGATGTTTTAATCACACTCCTCAACGTGTCTAATATGATTTGGAGAGTTCAGACTTCAGCTTCCTGTGTTTTTTCTGCAGTACTCCTCTCTTGAACCACCGATCTTCTCTGTCCAAAATATGAACATCTGAGATATACAGTGTCTTCAAAGATGCAAATAAATCCATTGGCTTTGTTTCTGGACCTAATAGGGACATCAGTTTAATGGATTGGCATAAATCAGTAAATTGGATTTTAGCACATCTGTAGGATCTTGACATGTGACACATAAACCAATGAACACTAATAGGATGAATGTGCAAACGTTTGGTTGAATAAAAACAGAGCTGTTAGTATCAGACCACAGTGATTAGGCATAGTGTTTCATTAGTAGTGATACAAAATCTGATGAGTATATTAGATAAAAAATATTCCACTTAAATTTTAGCTTGAACTCCTGATTGTTTGTTTTTTTTTCCTTATGCAGAAATCGGTGCAAACTTGCTGTTTTCTGGATGTAATGTAATCGTTGTCTTTTTCTACATCCTGCACAAAGTCAGCCTGCATTTTATATATTTCCTCCTGTTTTTATTCATTCCTGATACTGCAAATTTCATAAGGTCTTTACATCTTGTTGTAGCTTCTGTGTATTAAATTTGAAGCAGGATAAAATACAATGAACGTCAGCTGAACTGACAAGGTAAGGTCTTTCCCTACGAAATGTCAAAGTCCAAATCTCCATTTTAATACACTTTCACCGACTGGCCTATCTGTATCTCTCTTTTTCCTGTACTTTGAAGTTATTCAGAGACTTTGATGAGGGTGATGTGCGGGGAGCCAAGACTGCTTTAACTCTTCTTCAGCTCTCTAACAGCAGTAAGCAAACTGTCTTTCAAAATGCTGGTTTATCCAGAGTATCATTATGTTAGACACCTCCTTGATTGGACAGAGGAGATGTTGAACGACAGCCAAAGACACAGCTAGGAAAGTGGGATTGTAATGTCACACACACCAGGTTAGTCGGCATCTGGCAGGTGAAGATTAACTCTGCCTGAGTTCAGAAGTAATTCTGACACGCTGAACGCTAGAAAACCACTCAGATTACAGGATGTGTGAAGAAAACAGGCATTTTCTTGGCTTTTTACCCAGTTTTACATTTAGTGAGGTTTTATACTAAGTGGTTAATTCATTTTACTTTAAAAAAAGTATATTACATTAAAATAAACCTACATTCCCCACTGAGGGACAATAAAGGCTATTTCCATTGTATTTCATTTGACTTGAAAATGTATCAAAAGCATATTTGACTCATTTTAAGATAGATTTACTTTTTTTATAATATATTACCTCAAACGTTTGAAAGCTCATTACATTATCATTATAAAAAATACAATACGAAAAAAGAAAAGGGTAATTTTTTTTAATTGAATGCAAACTAAACTAAAACCTAATTAACTTTAAACTAATACACTCAGAAATCTGAATCAGAATCAGGAATTTTCACTGATTATTTCAATAACATTTTATATTGAAATGCAGACAAATTGAGTTTTTGGAAATGATTTTGTATTTTTTAGTTTTATATATATTTACACTCTGATCATTACCAGCAACTAACCTCTTTACTGAGGTTCTCACACGTGCTGTGAAAATCAGACTTTGATACATTCCTGTTCTCTTTAATTAAACACGGCACACAATCACAAACCACACACTTGTAATCTTGTACCTAAAATAAATACATAAATAATAATGTCTTTTTTTCTTACAGCAGATCACAGACACACTTAGATGTTATTCTAAAGCCTTTCTTTCATTAAATAAATATCAAAGAATGACGTTTTGTTTGACTTGTTTAATTTGTTTATCTGTATCAACTCTCAGAGACTTCAAAGGAAAATAAATCACTAAAAATAGTTTGTTTCTTATCCTTTCAACAAATCATTAAATCTAAGTTGAACTCAGCATGTCGGGAGCTCGTGACGCAGTAGATAAACTCTGGAGTTTGTGAATGTTTTGATTACAGTTGGTCTCATTTTAGGCACTTTTTCAGTTCTGTGAGTTTTCTAATTCAGGATTCACAATTTTTTAACCACCACAGTCAAAGGAGTTTTGACCATTTGGCACATATATATTATAAGCGCCTGTCTGTTTTAATTTGAATTAATAAACATACAGACAGGCTATAGTCTTGATAGCCTAGTGAACTAGACTGTGAGTTTTGCTCTGCAGACTTTCCACATATCCACATTCATAGTCTGGCTTGCCAGGCTAATGGCTAGAACTAAAAATATATAAAAATATTTTATTTTATTTCAATTTACTTTCAAGAATATTCTTAAAGTGAAATGACCCACAAAGTCAAAGAAACAGAGCCAAATGCTAACAGCTGTGCTGTAGTGTAGTGGTCTACGACACTGTCTCTGTGTGAGGGATCGGAGTTGGAATCCCGGTTTGATTTTTAAATGTTTCTACAGGAATACTTTTTTTAGCACAGAGGAGGAGAAAGCCTTTAAAAACATAAGTTTGTAACATATTTGTGTTGCGATATTAGAAGTAATTCTGAGCTTGTTTGCGGTTAGCCACACATGCTAATATTACCTTGTCACCTGATACCTAGTGTTTATATATAGAAACAAAACAGCAAAAACATTACTTTGCTGTAACAGAGTGGTTTAAGACACTGCCTCTATTTCTGGGGATGGGTTCACGACCTGGGTATGTGTTGTTTTTAAATTTTTTTAGAGAATTTTTTTTTTGCACGGAGGAGGAGAAAGTTTTTAGGAACAGCTTTTATCATCGCATTCAGGATCAAAAGCCTAGGGCCAATCAGAAGCAAGGGTTGTGCATATCATTAATAATAATGAGGAAACCTGCTGTTTCAAGTCGACTTCTGAATTAGCAAACTTTTGCATCATAGAATAGAAGCATCATACTGTAGCTTTTTTCTTTATAAAAATGACTCACACGGCATTTACACTAGAGAACACTGCAAAAGTATTTAAAAACGAGTAAACCACACCTTTAACATAAAAAAGCTGAACCTTTAATTCAACCATATAGAACAATAGAGTTATTATACTGTATACATTGCTCCATCAATTAATTTGGATTAAGGTCCACTTCAGAGCCCCTGTACCTACAATACTCCTTTGATGTTGGAAGGGCACAAAAATAGCATCCAGAACTAGATTCCTCACAATTATAAAAGCCTCCATTCTCGTGCTAAACAAGAGAGTTGTGCAACCTGACGTTATGAGTAAAAACAGAATCCTCCTCACTTCTTCTCTCTGTCCAATGAGAGCCATTTGCATTTTTTGACATTTATGGGCGTGCTCCCAACACTCTTCGTATAATTTATGTGACATATACAACTCATTTGCAAATTGATAGCTGCCATTCTTAACTGGCTATAATGAATGCCTCATCACTGCACCAAAGTTTCCATCCTCGATCTTGTGCCAGCGACTCCACTGAGGTACTTTCGCTCTTCATTAAATTCTAATTTGTCTTCACAAAACAGCAGCCAAAAGAACACACCCCCGTTTTCATGCATCGTTTTAGTTTGGTCAAGAAAATGCAGTTTGTCATTAAGGTTCATCATTGAGGAGGGAACACTAACAAGCAACTGCAAAAGTTCCAATTAGGAGAGATATAGTTTTTTAAAGGCACTGAATGCTGTGGTTGATTGTACTCAGAACCTGGAGTGATAAGAAAACGGGGAAGCAGAAGTGCACAACTTATAATTCCCCCAATCAGGATGTGGCACTTCCCTTCAAAAGACCTTGTCCTGTCTAATCAGTCAGTTACCCTTTGTCTTGTCCAGACTACAAAAAGAAGAACTTTGTTCTGTACTGCCACCTTAGTGAAGTGGTTCTAACCATTTTAGCCGTAAGGAACACCTCACATTCATATGACCTCTTCTAAATACAAAAAGTGACATTCCATTTGAAGCATTATATGCATGAAAAAGAAATAGCATGGCTGGATTGTGCCTTGAGCACAAAGAAATAAATAATGCAGCATGATGGCTTGGACATGATAGGACTTTTATGGAGTAAAAACAGACCCAGACATGAAGCTAATGAAAACAGAAAGAACCGGACTCTCTTTTATGTTCTGATTAGTGTTATGCTAATTCAGACAGCATTGGTGAAAAGGGGGGGAGAGAGGGAGGACTGCATCCCTGTGGCTGCTGTACGAGTCCCACCTGTTTCATCAAGCGCACAAGACCCTTGTAACCTGTCCGCACTGCCCTAAAAACCTCCACATCTCCCAGAGGCCTTGTCGTCTAGGGAAAAAGAGACGCTTACCATAAACCACCTGGTTTCATGTTTAATTTGCCTTTTTGTCAACATAATAATACACAAAGTGAGTTGATTAGGGCTGCGGCATTTGCTCGAGGACCAGATGCAGATTTAAATCGACCCACCTTTTCATATCAATGGCTACTGGAGACCCACATAGAAAATAAAAAAGGCAGTCAGCGCTGCAGCTGCTTTTCAGGAACACAAAAAGAACAGAGATCAACCTTTGTTCCCAACACCCACCAATGCATCCGCAAATCAACATGCAGCCACAGTCATTCAGGCGCACACACACAACCAAAAAAAAAAAACCCTCTGTTCCAGGCAGCCCCAGAGAGAAAAAAGCAATCCACACACCTCATGAATATAACAATGAGCTGGATCTGGGTCATTAATATGACACAGTCGTTACTCTGGAGCCCAATTAGCAGTCAACATAGAGCCTGGAACGTTCCCGTTACTATACATAATCACTATATCACTGCGACAGACTCCGGAGCAGAGAGGAATCAAACCACAGTCACACACACACACACACAAGGAAAATCACAGATCCAAACTAGATGAGGAGGTCACGGCTTCTTAAAGATCTTCAAACAACAACGTTTAGAGACGTCAGAGGTGAAATCAACACAACATGAAGAAAATGTTCAAGATCTGTGTCGATTTCTGATGATTCAATCTTTAATGCAGTTCATTTAATGCTGCTGCCGAGACGAATACAACCATAAAACTGAGAGGATTTTCAACGACTATTTTGCAGATTTGTGACGACCTCACAAGATATGATTCACCCTCTGTGCTGTGACCCCAATTAAAGGGTCAAAAATAAACAAGAAAATGATTATTCTGGGAGTTATCACCTGAAAGAAATGATTTTCATTAAAAACAAAGTTGACTGACAGCAGGAAGGTGAACCTTTATTCTTGTTACTTGAAAAGAGGCAGTGGATTTTGCTTCTGTTTAGTTAACATGCTTCTCCTCCTTTAGCCAAACCCACTACTGATCTGCACTAAAAAAAATATGTTCAGGAATCTCTTAAGAAATGATTGTTTGAAAAGATTTTTAAAACATTACACTTTGAAATAAGACTATTTGAATAAACTAAGAGGGCGAAAAAGACATTTCATGTATTTAATTCCTTCTTTAATAAGCGTGTCTCTTTTGAGGAAGAGTTCAAAGAACAAATATGTTCAAGGTAAGAAAAGTGCATTCATAAGAACTCTGTTAAATGTTTCATTTTCTCTATCAGGTTTGGATTTACCGGTACTTTTAAATAGCAGCAGATAATATGACAGTACAGGTAGGAATTTGAACATGTTGAAGATTTGCCAAAGGACAGAGATCATAGAACTGTCTGAGAACAGTTTCCACTCTGACCGCTTTAGATGTGACACGCTCTAAGCTCTAAGAGTGTCTTTATAAATGAAAGGAAATCATTTATAAAGATCTTAACTTGATGAATATCTCTCTATTTTTTTGTGTTAAATGCTGACTGTGGCCACATGTATGCATTACTTGTGCCTGTTTGTAAGGATAAGATGATAAAAAAATTGTATGATTATTCCTAGAGAATATATTACAGGTAGTATGATCACAGTATTTAAAAAATGTGACATAAATGTTATATAAAGAAAATACTGCACAAACTGGAGTGTCAGCAGCATCCCTGGGGTTTCCTGCTGTCTTGTTGATTAAATATATTATCTATAACTTGACTCAGTCACATAGGTTGATTATAGTCTACAGGATGAAAACATGATGCTCCCAGCATTAGGGCTGTTGTGTTTTTGTTTTGTTTTTTCAAGTAGAGAGAAAATTATTGCAATGACCCTTACATTGAAATGTTTTATTTTGTTGTTGTTTTAATTTATAAATAAAAACAAGTGCATATACTTCAGGCTCTTATTTTGAAGGGTTCATAAAATGTTTATATATCACAATGATGTTTAATTAGGATGATTGACTCCTTAAACCAAATGTCCTCATACTTTAGCAGTTTGGTCAAGTAACCTCATCATAACCACAGGTTACAACAGAAATAGGAATAAATTAGATAAGGAAGCCATAAGTAAGAATAAAAAAACACTTATTTCAAGGATCAGAGCAGGTCAAAAAGTTAGCCAACCCTCATTATCTGTGATGTAGCTGGTGGATGTTGAAGACTCGTTAAATCTGTTTTCCTCATCACACTGATTTTCTTCCCTTGTGTTGAGCAGATGGAAAGACAATCTTAAGAATTTCCTCCCTCCACTTTACTATAATTTAAACTATAGTCAAACCACAGAATTGGTCTCTGGAGGCTTAAAAACCTCCAGTTTGGATAGAAATAATTCACAGCTTCAATCAGAGCAAAATTATTCGAATCAAAGCTTCATTTATAGCATATGATCGATCGCATGAAGTGTTTCACAGGTTCAGTTATTAGCTAATTATCAGCACAACTGCATCAACTTTTCATAAACAGCTGATGCATCTGGGATTAAAACTGGCTTCTTCTAAAATCCTCGCAGTGAGAACCACATTCTCAATTTAAGAGAGTAAAAAAGTCAAGGCGGAGCATCAGGTCACACACTCGGTTCTACATGTCCAGACTATTAGAAAAAATATATAAAAATAAATTGTCTTTACAAATGGGTTCTGCTTGAGATAAAGTATGTTCAGGTAATTCTCTCAGTCATCTCTGGCTGCCTGTCCAGACTTTATTACATTAATAAATAAATATGTAGCCAGAGAGCCACAGACTTCCTCAAGTCTTGTTGCTGGACAGAGGATCAGAGGACTGGCAGGTATAGAAAGGTTTTCATGAAGAGAAATGTTCTGGAAAGCATCTTCAATAAATAATCAGGCAGAATAATAGTTTAAATGAGCATATGTACATAATTGAGGTGAAATCCTAATAAATCATGATTGTGAGTTTACTGTAAAAATAAATCTTAACCATAACGCCCACTTTTATTTTTGAATACAACAAATGTCAAAACTGAACTCTAAATTCCAATTTATTAAGATCTAACAGAACAAAGAGGGAACGTATTTGCATGCATCTGACATACTGTTTCCATCAAGCTTTACGCATGCAAATGATCTGAAATTCTGCTAATTTACTCAATAATGTGAAATGAAATATGACAAGGTCTTGAATGTTGTGCCTTTCTTCCTTTTTTTAACTTTTTTTTTCTTCTCTTCAGTGGCAGACAGGCTTGTGCCAAATGCTGAGGAGTCTGGCACAGGCTGCAGAAGGCTATTGGGCTATATGCAGACGCATGCACATACACACACTTCCCATCAAGAATGATTAGCTCCCTCTCTACAGCTTTTCCAGGCTACTTAAATTCATCAGTTCAATTTGCTAAGAAATGCAGCAATCTGACAGATAGATTCAATCTCATCATTGATCACAAACAGTAGACGTGTTGCTTTTCCGTTGTGTTGTACTATTTATATCGTTTGTATCAAATCCATACACTTTGAGCTTTTAAAATCAATGCCACAAACAACAAAACAAAGCTTTTCTTCCAGTATTTCTATCTGACAAACAGCCTGTTTGGGAAAGGGTTTCGTCTGATTAGGTTGCATCTGTTTGGGATTAATTTTTGTTTGGATTAAATATTAGCCAGAAGTAAACTCTCCAAGTGTTTTCTGCAGTGTTTACCCCCCTCGCTCATGCAGGCACAGGCATGGACTGACAGCTCCAGTCACGAGGCCCCGACCCGAGTGGGGGGACAGACTGGTACCACAGCAGAGTGTATGGGGACAACGTGGATTAAATCAAGTGTAAGACGATCCTTGTCAGATCAGAAAGGTTGGAGTAGGGCACCTCGCCTGCATGCAGGTGCCCAGATGAGTGACACATTAAGGTCAAAGACACACAACATGAGTGAGCGGTGAGAAGGACGCACACAAACACACACCATAAAATCAAGTTCATGTGTTTGGATCATCATATAGAGACAAGGGGTCACGTCTTTAAAATTGCACGACTCTGTGGTTATATGGACACAAGGGAATGAACAAAGATGCTTTCCTCATGCTCTGCTGTAACAATACGACCGCTAGATGCAGTTTGAACATGCAGTCGAGCATTGCAGGGCTTTGACTGATGACCAGACTCCTGCAGTGAATCCAAGTTGTGCGACCATCTGATTGCCAGCGCAACTGGGCTCAGGAGTTCAAAAGCAGATCAGGGAGACAGACGACAAAGCTCGACCCACATGTCCAGATCACAGACACTCACTCCCCCCCACCCCAACAGCTCTTCACCAGTATAGGAGGGCACACACATGAACTAGAAACACACATGCACATTATTATAGCAATCTGCCTTTGAAAATTATATGTTTTGCGACCATGAATTATGGGACATTCCCAGGTACGTTTTCAAGAGCCTGTTTGACAAAAAAAAAAACTGCTTAACAATAGAAGTCAAACCTGCCATTACCTTTTTTTTCCCCTGCTGCAAATGTGGGACAAAAACATGTTTCTTCTCAAAAAACACAAATGTTTGTTTTAAAAATATTGTCCAGCATCAGTGGATGAGCGGCCTCTTGTAATCACAGCAGGATACGACCTCATGCTGTGGAGCTTACGTAAGCTTGAGCTAAAAAACACACGCTGAATTTTTATTTCACAAAAATGTTGAATTTTGAAAAGGTTATCTTAAATTTCTCTAATAGAATTTGCGTATTTCCGGGTTTTAAAAATGCAATTTACCCGAGAAAACTGGCTCAAAATTTAAAGAAGATGTAGGAAGAAAAAAACAAAAAAACTGAAAGTGAAAGTTTGGCTTTGGGAGTGAGAGATACTACATTTTTGCAGCAACCCCTGCAGATAAAGTGTGCTATTTGCTATGAACAAAACATTGTATGAAAGAACTGCTTTTTGTCCACAGGGAGAAACCCATCAGCTCTCACAGGTCAAATATGCATTAAGGCTGCAAGGCATTTTCTTCTCAAAACAACATTACTGTTTAAAACATGTTTCTACCTAGGTTTTCTTTAAATAAAAATCACAGTCCCTTTCAAACTATTTCAGTTGACAGGTTTCAGATTTATTCTCACAGAAATGTGACGTGTAATTTAAATGGCCTACAGGAGTGTTTTTGTCACTGCCCCTGTCCATCCACAACTTCTATTTTAGCTAGCAGCTCTTAGGCTGCCGAGGGATGCGCCAGTCATGGCTCTTGTTGCTATGCGACCATTAGAAAAAATCATAAAACAGTTTGGAGGGTATCTCTCCAGTTCAAATGGTTTTAACTTTGAGTGTTTAGAGTGCTTTCAGCTTCTGTCCAAATTCCGTTGTCAACAACACAAAGACTGAGAAGCTTGAGAGCAAATTCTCACTCTTCAATTTTCTCTTTTTCTTATCTTTTGCTTTCTTTCCCGAGGATTACTTAAGTATCTACACCTCCACAAGGCATATTCTAGAGAAATAAAATGAGCTAGTGAGAGATAGCCCTCCACCCTCCGCCACATCATTTAACCTTTTAATTTAGCAGCATGAATTAACGCGTTAGCAGGGGCCAGTGTCACTTTTAAACAGACTCTGCCCAGTTGCCTGTGAGGCAGGAAGACTAACGCCTCGGTGCACATGTTCTGTTGTTAATGCGCGTGCATACTTGTGCATGATTGCATGCAAAGGAGAAAAGAGAGATGTGGGCAGGAGTATGTGTGTATTTGTCCTGTTCTTAAGCAAGCTGTTATTATCTGACCCATTACATCAGTCCTGTCTCAGCTGCTGTCACTCCCGTTTTAGCGGCATGTAACATTCCAGCGAGGTGGAGAAAAGAGATCCTGACACAAGAGAAAAACGTGGAGATAACTAAGTTGAAAAGACACCATCGCTGAGGCAAGGTAGGTGATGTAAAGCAAGTGGTGAGTAACGATGCATCCTGAATTCAGGTCAGTGCTCTGAGCTGATTCGTACGAAGGGGAGCCAGGAAATGGGGAGATGGTGATGAATTTGGAAGAATTCCTTTGAAGATCTGAGTCACAGGGAAAATGTTTCAAGCCGTACAGAGCCGTATATTTAAAATAGCATAAACACAAGCAAACCCCTCGCAGTGTTGCCACACTAAAAACTCATCCATATTTTATTAAATGTACTTCTGTTCCGATGATAGGAGACACGAGCAACGCTCGCCGGCCTCCGGATGGATGGAATGGCACTTTTATGATGCTTCCCAGATTATTCCATGAGATGGATGGGCTGAGCTGGAACACCAAATTGATTAATCCATCGACGGGTGGAATGTGCTGTGGTCATTCCCCCACTCAGCTGTTCATTCTTCAGATGGGACATTCAGACAGACAAGCAGGAAAGGATGACTAATGAATGGGTCTGCAGCGCGACACCATGTGTGTCTGTTTATGTGTGCACTGTCTATACACCTCCTGGGTGGCAGAGGAGATGATATTTAAAAGTATCTAACAGTTTCATGCTCAGCTGATCGCCCACAGTGCTGCAGCAGACTTTTATTTCAATTAAGACTTTCTGAGGATGCTATTGTTATCCACAGTGACCAAACTGTGACGAATTGCTATGTTTAACCACATTGTTCAACTACAATAATCACTTACTCTCTTTGCCAGTTCAGTTAAGAAGAAAAAGAGTTTTAGTTCCACACATCATAATAAAAGGTGCCTTAAATTTTATTATTATGTCAGTGCTAATACCTTTTAAATAAATCACTTGTCTTTCAGGTGACTTTGTCCTTGCACATATGAATAATTAACATATTATCACCTCATTTATAAAGCCAGCAATCATTAGATTTCTTTACATTTAAAAAAACTTGTATAATAACTGCTGTCATTCTGATCTTCACACCCATGCATGTTGCACATTTTTCATCCCAAATCCCCTCTTGTTTTTCTCTCTTTTTATGAAGTTTAAACAAATTACTAAATCCAATACTTGTATTATATTTTCTTTAAATATCTTAAACTTGCACACATCACAAATGCGAGTCAGTTATTAAAATCCATATACTGTATATGAGTTTCTATAGAGGATCACAGTGTAGGGAGACATTTACACATATTTTAGGGTTTGTTTCATTATTCCTGCAACCACTCATTTTAATTGCTTTAAACAGCACTCTTTACTTGTGAACTCTCTTTATGGATCTCTGATCAGTAGCTGTTTAACACAGCTGACAGTGTTAATAAATGGCATTTCAAACAGTATTTATGAATTTAATTAAACATTGTCTGAAGGGAGCTCTATCTAGTGCTCTGACTCGTTTCAACTACGCATCTAAAAGGAAAATACACCTTTAAACTTCAGGAAGCACATACTATCTACATACCTTAAAATGAGCTAATTAAAAGTGAAAACTCCTCTGTGATTTTAAACATGATACACTACATTTTATTGGCTGTTGGGCTCTTCCAGGTTCTGACAAAATCAGTTATTTTCTTTGGCTCAGCAAGAAGCTGTTACTGGATTATGGTATGGATACTGTAAAACCATAGACAGTGTGTTAACAGTATATATTGGGAGCCATATTGAAATGATACTGATTAGTGGAAAATGCCTTGATCAGGACCCCGATCCTACACTTGAAATCAGTTTGGGACATCTCTCTAAAATATAATAGCTTTTAATTAAAGCAACTGAATAAAGTGGCTACATTGAGCCAAATGGTCTTTGAACTTCTGTATTAAGTAAAAATATTATACATTACATAATTTCTACAGACATCTTTATATAAAAACAGCATGTTCAGTCACAATGCTAGGACTCTGAGCCTCACTCTACCCCCCCCCCCTCCAGACCTCCAACAAAGCTGCTATCTATTATAAAAGCCAAAGAAGAAGATAGCACATCACTGTAACTATTTCCTTCCTCACTAAATGAAACCCCTGAGAGATTTTCTACCCAGAGAAGATGAAGAATATAAGGGTAGCTCTATTATTGATACACGTCTAGCAGTGGAAGAAATGAATGCTAATGGTGTCCTAAGCTGGGCTTTACAAAGATTAATCCGATTTGAGAAATGAACATTTTATTATAAGGCACACGGTGCTGGCCTTGATCTGGAGTGAATTACAGGCAGAGAAGGAGGAAAAAATGACAAAGGAACTGTGGGAAGGGAACACGGGTATACAGCTTGTCGCTTTGCAAGACCCTGGCACCTCATTGCAGTCATGCCCTTTTCCAGCTGACAAGTTCATTAATTTACTGACATGGCTGCCCAGAATGATTTTCAATAGATAAGTCAGACAACAATGGCTGAAGAAACTGGACATAAAACAGATGTCTGTAGTGGCGACATTATTAGCTGAAGATAGGTTTTGTGTGAGCAGCAGGAAGTCTCACTTGGTCCCTCCGCTGCACCTGCTCTAACTCCTACTAGGACTAACAGAGACGCACTGGGGGTTCAGCTGCTGTCAGTTTGGAAATAAACTCTAATGCAAACGTTCCTTCAAATCCACCCCCTTATACTCATTTGCTTTTTATGTTTTTTCCTATTTTCTCTAACACATATATCCATAACCATATAAAAAAAGACAACATGACATCCCAAAGCCACAGCTCACATTCATCTTAAAGGAAATGTCCACAGGGATGAAAAGGTTGGAGGAGTGTTAAATGGGGAGGAGGAATTGTCTCTCTGCTTATTACCATGAATCACCCTGCACCAGTTGCCAATAAACAACTGCAATCTTGGGAATATGTGAGGAGGATTTATCATACTAAAGCCTCTGACAGGGCAAAAACATAAAATCAGCAGTCTAATTTGTCTCCCCAAGGTGATGTCACTCCATCATATAGAGGGCTTTTCTTTCAGTGGCTGAAAAATGTCTGCCATGTTTCTCACTTTCACAGGTGAGAGATGCAATTTATTCTTCAACCAAAGAGTCACAGATACCTCTTTTTTTTAGACTTTTAGCACCAAAGCTGTTGAAAACATTAAAAGGAAACAGTAAAATGAGGAAAAAGTAATAAGTGGATCTAAAAAAAATGTTTAGATGAAAAGCATCCTCTTTATTTCAGAGGTTAGAGGATGCAGATTATGCACCAGGCTCACAATCAGAGAAGGAGCAACTGTTGCTGTGTGGAAATACTGCAGGAGGTTCGGATTCAACAGTGCAGAGGCTAAGATCTGATTTGAAAACTGGGGACAACAATACCTGCCTTCTCCAGCTAGGGAGAGGCAGAGTGAAGGCAGCAGATTCTCATTTCAGCACCACGAAGAAGGACAGCTCCCTTCCAGCCAACCACAGAGTCAAGTGAACAAGAGCCTTTTGTTTTAGTCTCTGCAAAAAGGGTGGAAGGAGAGATTTTAAAAACACCAAAAAGACTTAAGGTTTGTTTTTTTTCCCTTGTTGGAACTAATTAATCCCACTCTAAGATACAGTGTTTGAATTTTCTAACACAGTGTTAAATATTTTATGATTTTTTTCTCCAAGGTTACAGTACTGACACACACACACACACACACACACACACACACACACACACACACACACACACACACACACACACACACGTGCTAAATATGGCAGATTTTCTGATACTGAATGTAGGTTAAGCGCATCCAGGTATGGACTGGATGGATTGATGCGCGCGGATGCAGAGAAAGGCGGGTGTCCTGCACAAAATCAGCATCTCATTTCTTTAAAGACTGATCGCTTTCAGAACGAAATGAACTCTTTAAAAAACTGTTCATGGCATCTCAGCTTTGTGCTCGCACATTCAACTCAAGGGCGCGCAGAGAAGGCAAGCAGACCTGCGTGAGCGCGCACATCTTTCCGATAGACGTCTCTTACTTAGAGGCTGCAGTACTAATTTGGGTAAAACCTTCGAAATCGTGTGATCTTATCACTGTAGTTATGAATAAAGAAAACACATATGGTGGATTAAACAGAATGGGCTAGTTTTGAGGGGAACGAGACAAACAGTGTGTTTTTTTGTGCTGCACGAACAATAACTTACTTATTCTCGGAGACGCAAGGTCTGGAGGATTCCTGCTTTAGGTCCTTCTCCCTCTCCCTCTCCCCCAAAGAAAAACTGCATCGATAAAAAATGAAAAATCCGCAATTTCTCCTGCGATTTTTACAAAATCCGTCGTGTCACCTTCCTTTCAGACACATTGTGTTCCCACTATTAACACGAAGTGGCACGTAATCCACACATTAGTCAGGATGGCACAGTGATGACAGCCTATAGAGCAGTGGATATCCCCCCTTTCTCCTTCCAGGACGCACAGAGGCACCCACAAGTGCAATTGTTGAAAGAATTCTTCCGATTTTATTGATTTATTTCTCAAACGACGTTTTAAATGAATGGGGGGAAAGTGCTCCTTCTTTTATTTTTTATCCGACTCAAAGGGAGGATAAAAAGTGACGTTTCCAAGGCGGGCAGAGCGCAGAGCACCGTGTGTGGTCAGTGTCCAGGCAGCTCCATCCTGGTTTCAGCAGACCGTTATCCACACTGAGCAGCAGACGGTAATGTTTCTAATGCAACTTTTCATCAAGTCCCTCTCAGGCTATTTATTAGTCATCAAGCCTGATTGAATTTCACCTCACAGCCCAGTGCAGATTTGAAGATTCCCGTTTCCCCCCCTCGTCGGGTCTTCTGAGTGAAAGCTTATCCTGAAGAAGTGAGGAAGTTGGTTGGAGGAAAAATTCACGCGGCGCTCCCCATGTTTCAGGTGATGACAATTTAAGACGCAGCATTAAAAAAAATAGAAAAGAAGAATCAAATAAAAATCCCGGAGTGTGTCGATGAAGAACCAGACGGCGGCTTCAAGTGAAAACGCGCGTTCCCCCCGCACAGAGCCCTGATTTGACCAGTTCACTGAAGGCATTCAGGATGCGTGTCGCCTGAGCTCTGTGGATTTCTCCCCCAGCCTCGTCATGACGTGACAGAGCATTCTCGGGGCTTCTGGGTGTCCGGTCCGCTCCTCTTTCCTCTCTGGTCTGCGGAGCGGTTTTTGTTTTTTTAGGCAGCCTCAGATCGTGCGCGCACACTCCCATCCATTACGCATCCGTCGGGTTTGCTCCAAAATGCCTCGGCGTGTTCAGGGTTTTAGATTTAAATAACACAGACACTGATTTGATAAGTTCAGAAGGGGGCATCGTGTAGGTTACCTCCCACTGACAAGCTGCTCTCCCCACTGATCCCACAGAGTCGGCTGGTGGCTCCACTCTGCCGTCAGCCGCAGGACTGAGGCAGTGGAGGCAGGAAGTATTGTTTCCTCTCTTTTACAGCCTGAACTTGTAGAGC